>VUQG01015994.1:0-18263 GCA_015106755.1 Etia nguti | reverse complement strand
AGTCTTTTTCTGTCTTTCCTCTTCAGTTTTCTTACCCCTCTTCCTTTACTATTGTTTTGTAGTCTTTCTGTAATTCTCCTTATATTCCCTTTCATCCAGCTCAGATTTCCCTCTCCTCTCTTCTTTTTTTCTCTTCCCTCCTCTCCTCTGCAGGCAGCCAATTAATCTTGCCTAGTGCTAATTCCTCATGAGTGCCATTTAGTGGCAGCTCAGTGGGAGGATCCATAAGGATTTAATGTGTTTATTAAAAGTTTGACTGCTGGTCGATGGAGACTTCTCCTGGTGTCCTCCTTTCTCTCTGCCAGCAGGACAATGCACAGCATGTTTGTCTGTGTTTGTTCTTTCCCAGTGTGTGAATTCCTCAGGGCTGCTACTTAGTAAATGATTTTCGATATGTGTGACATCCAGGGTGGTTTGAACTGAAGCAGGCAGTCACAGGTGGCAGGGTAATCACTTCTCAAAAATATCTACAGTTGATTGTTTAATGTAACTTGGATTAACACTGAAATTGTGTATAGTGAAATAGAATGGCACACTTTTTTTCCAAACTATTTTGTCCATTTACTCTATCACCACTTATAATCAGCAGGTTAAAATCAGGTTATTTGTTGAAGCTGAAGGTATTCTGTGTGTTCAGTCTTTCCTCTCAGATCTTTTATGTGATTTTAAATACAGTATTACGATACACAGGGAACTATAACGGCATCACATGCTGTGAACCCTTTTTGAATCTTCTCTATTTTACATAAATATAAGATTTCACTACCTTTTTGAGCAGAAGCAGGAAATTTGAACCATACTGAATAAATTATTTTTGTGAAAGGACATATATGAGACATTAAGTCTTGAGATTCCATCAATGGAAAGGTGTCCTGAGGTTTTATTTTATAATTTGCAAAAATCAATTTGTCTTTGTATAGATACAACAACAAAGGCTTAAACTAGGCTTCACAGATTGAAGTGCTGTTTTCTTTCCCCAAATACACCTTTTATTCAACTTACTTTGGTGCTCACCTGTTCACTAAATATTGTTCTAATATTCCTCTAAGCACATCATTGCTGTTCTGTTTTATCCCCATAAACAGTTTATCTAATGTTGGACTGGAGAGGCTTAACCATCAATGAGATGCTTTTGTAAGCTTTTACAGCCAGATTTGTATCAATATTGCTGGAATCCAAATATGTTTTTGATCGGAGTTTGACGGATGTTTGCTGTTTAAATTGCATCATGATGCCCTCTAACACTTCATAAATTGAAAGCATTTGAGTATAATCACACTTTGATATTAATTTCTAATCCTAGAGGTACAAGTAATTACCTCTTCTCACTAATATATAATATTTAGATAGATTATCTTTTTTTCTTTATTGTATTTTGATCCATCAATCAATACATAAGTATCCTTCTGGCACTGGAGCATATGCCAGCTGCAATAAGGCGAGAGGCAGGGTGTGTTGGCACTGTGTATTAGCATTGTTGGCTCACAGCAAGAAGGTGCTGGGTTTGAATCCACCATCTGTCTGGGGCCTTTCTTTCTGTTTGAAGATTACATTTTCTCTCTGGGTACTCTAGCTTCCTCCCACGGTCCAAAGACATGCAATTAGTGGGATAAGGTTAGCTGTTAGCCCTACAACATACTGGCAACCTGTCCAGGGTGTACCCCACTATCATTTAGTATTAAAATTATTTTTTCCCAAAAATGACATCTAATAAAGCTATATGCAGCAGCATGGAAAGTCTGTGTTGATGTTGTCTTGATGCATGCTCAATCATCGAGGTAAAGAAATCCCAAAAAGTTGATTCTGTTCATTTGAACACAGCATTTTAGTAAATTCTATGTCCAAATGTTGTGTATTTTATTTTGCTAACTCCTATAACTTCAATGAAGAAAAACTGGTATATTTTTTGTACACTTTATTATGATTTTATTATAGACTTTTTTTTATTATAATTTGTTACAACTGTATAATTGTCAAAGCTAAAAGTGTCTGCTGTGTTTTTGAACTGTCAAAACAATTGCAGTGTTGTCCTTTGGTCCTAATCTATTAATACCTTTTTAATGTGCTGGAGGCTATGTCTCACATCTTTCCTCACTTCATTTCAGTGCTGAACCAATGCCAAGACAAAAGTTGGCAGAGAAAGGGAATAAGAGGAGAGCGTTTAAACTTGTTTACGGTGTTAACAATTCAGGGTAAACACATGATTTCAATTAGGAACAGCGAGATGAGTAGACAAATTGTCTATTTTGAAAAATAAAAAAATAAAAAAGAAGAGATAAAAAAATAAATTCTTATTCATTTTAGAGTTGGATGATGAGCATATCACCTCCCACGTTCAGCAAATTAATACAAAAAGTGCTACTTTTTTCATTCATTCATAAATTAAAACTGCCTAAGCTTAATAACCTTAACCATACAGTTGTCTTGAAATATTATCCAAAAATGGTCTTAATATGGTTAAACTTTAACAGGAACGATTCTTTGATTGCTCATGTTCTGTGGGACAAGGCCTCCTCTGATTATTTTTCTCTGCTTGCTTTTTTCAGGTTACTCTTTAATTTGTTAGTTATACTAAATGTTTTACTTAACTGAATTTTGACTCAGTCATCTTACATCTATCTGTATGTGACTCTCTTTTAACTCACTAGCATTGTGTGCACCTTATAATATCCTACACAATACAACTTAAACCAATTCCATACAGTCATGCAGTAATATATTATTATATTTAACTTTGTAAAACCTTTACATTGCACTGCGGATCACTCTTCCAGAAGGATCTGTATTTCAGCACCATGGAGAGCTCCACCAAATATGAATCCCTGACCTTTCAACCAGAATGACTGGAAGGAAAGGAGACCATGTGTTTGGGATGGCAAGGAGCATATCATCTGGGGCTTAGACAGGTGAGCTATAGGGCACACGAGGACTCAGTTGTTCCTGTTATTGCTTAACTCCTTTTTTTAACTTTCTTCAGGCAAATAGTCGTGTTGAATAGTCAGTACATACTCTTAGCTGAGCCATAGAGACAGAGATCTACCACAACAGACAATGCCCAAATTGCAGGTTGTGCAAAGATGTCCCAGCAACAGTCCCACAGATAGTGGCAGGATTTAATATGCAAGCTGGGATGGTGAAAAGGAACATCTGTGCTGCCTATGGATTAGAAGTTCCCCCACAGGGCTAAGATCCTGTGAGACTACAAGTTCGAGACAGACAAGCAGCTGTTGGCCAACCAACCAGACACAGTGGTAGTTGATGATGAGCATAAAGTGGCAGCTTCGGCAGAAATACTAGGGGCTGAAGGAACAACTGGAGCAGATGTGGAATATGAAGTCCAAAGTAGCACAACTGAAACATTTTAGGCTGTAGCCCCCAAACTGGGAGAGTGGTTCTGGCAGATTCCAAGCTCCACATCTGAGGTCTCTGCCCAGAAAAATGCAATCCTAGGAACAGCTAAAGCCCATCCTTGTGCATGTGAACTGTGACATCAACACAACATTGCAACCATCTATACTGGCCCGCTGAAATGACAAAAGTCAGATCTAAAAAAAACCCATCAAAAAATCAAAGCAGGTGTCCTGCTGTAGGAATAAAACAAGCTGAAACAGGCAATAAAGCAAGTGAAGAGTTTTTCAGGGTTTTTTGCAGAACACCTGATGTTTTCCGACAGCTTCGATGTCCCCCTTTGTGCTATTTGGAAATCTCTATGTCCTACATTGATATGTCACTGAAATAGTGCTTGCAAAAATCCAGAGGAGTATCCTCCCAGTATCCAGGATTCCCTCCCATCCAGGTTTCACAATCTTGTACAACCAACTTCATGCAAATTATTTGACAACATACATAAATCCTCAAACACACTTTAACGCTTTAAATTCAACCAGACAGAACATCTGAGACAGCTGGAGTGTCATCAGATCTTGACAAACTATTTCATGGTCTGTTTATTCAAAAATTTAATTTACTCACCATTTCTGTTTTGCATCCACAGTCTCTCTCTAACACACACACACACACACACACACACACACACACACACACACACACACACACAGCTATCACATACACATACACAGTATATGGATTTGTTGCATTATAGAAACATGTTCCTATACTCATACAATTTTGAGAAAAAAAAATAAAGATAATTGGAGAGACATTTGGATGGTATAAGAAGTGCTCTAAAGGTATATGATCGCAAAATGTGATTTCAGTATAAAGTTCATTTAAATTCAGTTCAGTTTTATTTATATAGTACCAAATCACAATATCTGTTGTTTCAAAGTGCTTTACATTGTAGGGTAAGACCCCAACAATCAGACAACCTCCTCTGGGCAATCATTTGGCAAAGTGGGAAGGAAAAACTTCCCGCAACTTGGACATATGGGCAGTAACTGGGACTGTGGGAGAAGCCTAGAGAGAACCTATCCAAACACAAGGATAACATGAAAAGTAAACATAGTAAGTGATCAGTTTCTTTACCACATATAAGGACAGTACCCTAAGTGTGGTTATAAGTGACGGGTGGGCAGTGCTGATGTTGTTTTCAGCATCTACATTACTGCTGAAATCACCTACTATAATTGTTTTATCAGAGCTGAGTGCTACATCAGATGGAAACTCTGGGAAAGGGTCAGGTGGATGATAGATAACATCAATTAAAACCGTTTTTTGAGTTTTCCAATGAGGGTGTACAAGGGTCAGGCTTTCAAATGAATTAAAACTCTGTCTGGGTCTTTGGTTGGTTAACAAACTGGAGTGAAAGATTACTGCTACTCCTCCTTGGCCTGCTCTTCGAGGATTCTGACAGTTAGTAGGACTTTGAGGTGATAATCCATTTAAACTGTTTTGACATTCATCCTGCTGAAACCAGGTTTCTGTAATTGATTTTATAACTAATCAACAATATCTTGGTTGATTATTAAATCATTTGCTAATGCAGAGGTTCCAAAATGGGGGCAGAGCCATTGCAGGGGGGGTGCAGTATAAATTTTTAAAAATTTTTTTAAAAAAGAACGCTTGGACACTGCTGGCATAATGGACAGGTTTTTGACGGAGATCCCACACAAACGCCAAGCAGAAGATGAAGCATCGCCAAATATGCTTCCAAACCAACTTCCTTCTTAGCCAAAGACTAGAAAATATGATGAAGCATATCTTGCCTTTGGCTTCACCTGCACAAGTGCCAAGGTAGGTCCCCCCCTGGCAGAATTGGTTTTCCCTGCGTCGGGAGCACGCGCTGGGCTGTCCAAATCACGGAAAAACAGTATCCCACATTCTTGATTTTTAGTTCACAAACACTTCTTGTAATGACTAACTACTCCTGAAATTTTGGCGATGTTAGCTTTTTATACAGTAAAGTGGGATGCAAATAATATCAGGCTGATCCTGCCACGATTTGTTCCCCCTGTCCAAATCACGGACAAACAGTATCCCACAGCTGTTTATGTTTTTTGGGAGGGAGAAGACAGAAGATGAGAAGCTACAGAAAGTTGTGTAATACTTCAACTCTGCCTCCTGGACTGAACTCTGGATAGACATATTTTGGGAGGTTTAATAAATTTGTCCATTTCTGGAAACGAGAGCTGCTCCATCTAAAGTGGGATGATACTAATAATTAAGCTAAAAGCTACGCAAGCTAGCAAGTCCCTAAAGAAATACAACTTGTGGGTGATTCAGCAGAAAGTCTGCTTTGGATAAAGTATGTGAAGGTTATACTATGAAATAGTTCCAAGGTGCAGATTTCTTTCTCTCTCTGTCACGTCTGTGGTAAAAATAAGACCCAAACGCAGGTCTTTTCCAAAAGGAGACAGGGAATTTATTTACAGTGAACACAAGTGAATAATAATGTGACAATCCCCACACTGTGGCTCCTGTGTCGATTCCTCTAAAATCCCACACAGAGCTCGTGTCTGTTGCGTGAATCGTGAAACTCCAAATCCCAATCTGAACAGTGGCTCCGCTCCTGTGACAAACTCCATTCCCAAATCCTAACAAGACAAGACGCATAGATTTGTCTGGCGAGCATCACACGCACAAAGTTTTCACTATCGAGAGAAACAGTCAATGATGGTGAGGATGGTTGTGTTACCTGATGAAGGAGGGAGTTCCTGTGACAAAGTCCAGGACAATGTGAGACCATGGCCTCTTGGGCGTAGGTAGTGGTTGAAGCAGGCCACCTGGAGGAGTGTTTGGCACCTTATTTTGTGCGCAAACAGAGCAGGCGGCCAGGTATTCTTGTGCGTCTTTCACTTAAGATGGCCACCAAAACAGACATTGAAGAAACTGAATCGTGGGATTCTTACCGGGGTGGCAGGCAAATTGGGGCATGTGTACCCAGTGGATGACCTTGCCTCGGCCCACTGTGGGGACGTACAGTCGGCCGGTGGGTCCTGACCCCGGATCTGGTTAATTCTGTTGAGCCTCCTGAATCAGCTTCTCGATCTCCCAGGTGAGGGAACCCACTGTGCACGTGGTGGGTAGGATGGGCTTCTCTCTGTCTGAAGCTTCTTGATGCAGTTCAAACTGGCGTGAAAGAGCGTCCGGCTTCGTATTTCGAGATCCAGGCCTGTAGGTGATAGTAAGGTTAAACCTGGTAAAAAAAAACATTGCCCACCTAGCTTGACGGGCATTCGGGGGCTTGGCAGCTTGCAGGTACGCCAGGTTTTTGTAGTCCGTCTAGATGAGCACGGGGTGCTCACTTCCCTCCAACCAATGCCTCCATTCTTCTGAGGCCAATTTGATCCCCAGCAGCTCGCGATCGCACACGTTAGTTTTGTTCAGCCTGAGAGATACATCAAAAGAAAAAAGCACAGGGATGCAATTTACCTTTGTTGATTTACCTAATTTACCTAATTCTACCTAATTGTTGAGCTCCACCTGGATCAGAGTGGGTGCAGAGGAGAACAGCTGCTTGAGCCGGTTAAAAGCCTGCTGAGTGCAGGGAGACCACTGAAACATAATTTTTGGTGACTTGAGTTGGGTGAGGGGTGTTACCACCTTGTTGAAGTCTCTGATATACTGTCCATAGAAGTTTGTGAACCCCAGGAATCTTTGCAGCTCCTTCTGAATCTTCGGCTCAGGCTACTCCACCATGGCCCTGATCTTGGCCGGGTCTGCCCACAGCTGCCCCTGTTGACGAAAAGACGATTCTCCAACAGGCATTGCAGGACGAGGCGGACATGTTTCACACGGTCGGCGTTAATCTTGGAGAAGATGAGAATGTCATCCACATAGACAAAAACAAAATGGTTAATAAAGTCTCTCAACACATCATTTACTAAGGCCTGGAAGACCGAGTATTTAGACATGCCATTTGGACTGATCCGCTAAGTGGCCTAGATGAGTATTGAACGTCAGTTTTCCACTCGTCACCCTTTCAGATACTAACCAATTGGTAAGCACTGCGGAGGTTGAGTTTGGAAAAAATGTTGGCTCCCTGCAGTAACTTGAATGCAAAAGACAGCAGAGATAAGGTATATTTATTCCTTAGGGTGATTTTGTTTAGGCCATAGAAGTCATTGCAGGGACAGAGGGTCTTGTCTTTCTTTTCGACAAAGAAAAAGCCCGCACTGACCGGGGATATGGAAGGCCGAATGATTAAGGAGTCTGTGATGTAGTGCTCCATCGTTTCTCTTTTGGGTTTAGACAGGCAGTACAGCCGGCTAGTAGCCAGAGGAGCACTGGGAAACAGATCTATGCTGCAGTCATAAGGTCAGTGTGGTGAAAGTGATAGAGCCAGATCTTCACTGACCTTGGCCAGATTGTGATACACCTCAGGAACGGCAGAGTGGTCAGGTTTAGTTAACTGCTCGGGAGGTTTGGATACTGCAATGCTAGGCACAGTTCTCATGGCACCAAGTACTCCACCCAGAGACGCAGCCCTTGGCCCAGTCAATCTGGGGATTATCCCAGTAAAGCCAAGGATAACCTAACACCAAAGGAGTACTAGGTGCCCGAAACAGAAACAAGCTGACCTCCTCTACATGATTGCCAGACAACGTTTGCTAAATCACCTGAGTGCAGTGAGTAATGTCGGCTAGGTGGGACCTATTTAGGGCCGAAATCCCACACAGTGCTCGTGTCTGTGGCGTGAATTGTGAAACTCCAAATGCTAATCTGTACAGTGGCTCCACTCCCATGACAAACTCCGTTCCCAAATCCTATCAAGACGAAACGCATAGATTAGTCTGGTGAGCATCACACGCACAAAGTTTTCACTATCGAGCCGAGACTGTACTGACGAGTAAGGTCAACGATCCAGCATCGACCGAAGCTCAGCCACACAGTCAAGTAGGGAGAATGCCCGTGATGACAATCAGCTGCAGCTGGTGAGGGCTGATGAGCAGCAGGTGTGGCTGACTTCAGCGCGGAAACTCTTCCTGGTCTGATGACGCTTGAAACTGGACTTCTGGAAACACACACATGTCCAAACACAAATACACACAAACAGGGAAATAGGGGACTGGGAGGGGAGACGAGACAAAAAAAAACATAATACATGGACACAACGAGCAGGTCGACTGGATAGGGCTGCCAGACCATGACACTCTGTATCTTTTTCACTACAATTTACAAAATTTCTTTTTAGGTACATCTTCAGTGTTAGACTTTAGACTTTAAAGGAAAGTTAGACTTTCCAGAAGATTTGTGTTCAAGACCTACTTTCTGCACACGTTCTATCACTTAATTGAATATAATAAATTGAAATAAATAAAAAATTAAATAGTAAGAATGTGAAGAAAAAATAACAGCTAAATAGTGACTTGAATCCAGGATCTCACATGTTCAAGCCTGTTTTTTTGGGGGGGGCTTTTTCCTTCTGAAATATAGACCCCTGTTTTATGATGCTGACATCTAGGAGAAAGAAGTGATATCTGTAACAGTCCAGCGTATCAGGCTCTGTGGGTGTACTACAAAGTGAGATTATTGGCTTAGCAAGCCATGTCAAGCTCAGAAAGGTAGAGTTTTCTATCTCTTTTTACTTAGCTAAATCACTGTGATAACTTATGTTGAACACAGAACTTGGTCAGGAGCAGGTTATGTTCCAAGTTTCTGTTTAAAATTGGCTGAAAGTGGTATTTTCACTGACCCTTTGACTTACACCTTGTTTTAAGTGCATTATAGATTCTCTGCTGCGGGACTACATTTACTAAGAGCAAGTTGTTAAGCCATACCTAACTAAACCACTGAATGAAAAGCGCAAACTGTGCATCACATTACCATGGAAATGTGGGTTATTTATTTGGTAATTCAGAAAATGTATGTTTCTATAGTTGATTCTAAACTGTTAAGTCTCCTTTACACTGCTGGAACTGCAGCTACTAGATTGCGACTTAATTTCAGCAATTCCAGCAGTGTAAAACAGACTTACAGTAGATTGAAATCAAGTATAACAACAATTACACATGTTCTGCATCACCAGATTAATACATTTACATTCCCATGACAATGCGACACATAATTTGCGCTTCATTCAGTGGTTTTAGTAAGGTATGTCTTAACAGCTTGAAAATATATAATATTTTCTCCAAAAAAAAGAATCTATATTATGCTTAAAACAAGCTGCAATTCAAAAAATCTGTGAAAATGTCATAACCTGCACCTGACCAGGTTATGTAGTTAACATAGGTTGCCATGGTAATTTACCCAGGTAAAAGAGATCCATTTTTGAGTCAGAAAAAACTCTGACTTTAAGCTCAACACGGCTCTCTAAGCTATTAATATTGCTTCATAATACACCTCACAGACCTTTATTCTGCATTCAAACAGTGTCACATCTGTCAATCTGCAGTTCAGTTTTTGGCACAACTAGTTTTGACCAGGGAGATGTTTTCTGTAACTATAGTAAAAAAAAAAACTCAAAACACAACACTGACATATTTTCATCCCAAGAAGTTATTATGGTAAGTGTGTTTTTCAGTAATGACTTTTTGGTATAACCACATAAAGGGCCATATTCATTCAATATGCATTTTTTAATTGTCCATCTTGCCACAAACAACATAATTCATAATTTAATTAATTTAATTTAATTTAATTACAGCCTTTTTGAGATTTTGTTCATTTACTTTTGTCTGCTTGAACTCCATATAACCCTAAGATAACCTAAATCTAATCATAAGCCTAATTTCTCTACCTCTCCCTATCTAACAGTGTTATAAGCAAAATATTTTGGGCTTTTTTGTCTTTCTAAAACTGATAGAAATTCAAATTGGTCTGCACAAAAATAAACGTACAAGAGCTGGTACTTACTCACAAGCAAACACTTGCACATGGTTTCAACTTGTGATGATCAGCACCAATAAAACAACTTTGGACAAAAGCCTGAAAATAAGTGGAGTAGAAATGATTAGAAATTCTAACAGAAGCTGGCATAGTGAGTGTTCATAAAGTGAGACAGTACGAACAGCAAGCAGCCTTACTTCATTATCCTCGGTCAGTGTTCACCAAGCTGTGAGATCCAGTATAACCCAGCAGCTGTCATTTTCTGTCATCTACAAAACACACACACACAAAAAAGAAGAACCTAAATAAATAAATAAAATACTGCCACTCTAAACATACAGAACTTAACTTTCTAGAACACGCTAATATAGCTTGTTATGAATACACACACCTTTTCCTTGACTCTCTGCAGAGTCTTTGTAATGAGCACCCAATTAAACACAAACACATACACGCGCTTTGCCTTCATCTAAGTTGATGGGCTCATCATTTTTTTTTCAATCTGCATTGTTCTTAGGACACCAATTACCATCCTTCCCCCTTGTCATATCGACCAACTACAATTGGTCACACAGGGTAAATAGGTTGTTATTGCAGTAATTACATACAGTAGTTATAATTCTCTTCTCACCACTCTTTCTGTCAGTTTTCCACTCTCCTCTGCCTTCACCCCTCATATCCACTCCATCATTTTTTCACCTCAATCTGCTACTTTTGTTTTGCTGCCATCCTTATATTTCCCTTGTCTGCTTATTATAAGCAACTATGGCCTTGTTTTCCACAGAGCCGATGATTGATAGCCATGTTTTCAGGCAGTGTATTTCCTTTTGGGTCTATTGTGTCTAACAGCACTGATGCTTACACACTGAAGCACAACAAATCTAATGTAAACTTCAAGCTTAACTCTTTCTTTTTCTTTTTTTTATTATTGACCTACCACATTCTTCATTTCAGCATTTTATTACTGGAGTAATTAAAAAGGAATCAAACACCGTAAACTGTAAGTAATCAAAATACGGTATGCATCGCAGGGTACTTGTTGTTTTGTTCTGCATTTTATTTAGATATAAACATTTTTTTTTATTCTTCTTTATTACCCTCTACAGTTTGCAGCCACAAAACAACACAAAACAGAACAGAAAAAAGGCAGTTCAATGTAAATTGGATCTTGCTGATAAGAGGTATCTGTCAGCTGCCAGGAGTGCCACTTCAGATTTGATCATACACACCTGCAAACTTAGCACAACAGCTACACAACGCTGGTGGGCCATGAAGGAAAAGAATGACATCGGTGCTAGAATTTCAAAACAACAGCAGCTAGACTGCTAAAGCTTTTAGCCTAGCCTGTCCAAAGGACATTGTTCCAAAAGTCTTGTTGTTTGTTCAGATGCAACTTTGCATACCTAAGCCATGCTGTTTTTTCCTGGCAACCCTTCCAAACAAGCCACACTTGTTCAGTCTTTTTCTAATTGCACTGTCACGAACTTCAGCACTGAATATGCATTAAATGAGGACTGTAGCATCTGAGATGTAGAATAATGAGCTTCAAGACCAGTGCTGATGTCTTTCCTCCTTGGCATTGTGTTATTGACCAGCAAATAGCCAAAGTTATGTTTTTATAGAGGTGGTCACACTAGCAGCACCATGTATGTACATATATGTAAAGCTCATTTTAAAATATACTTAACATGGTCCAGTGCTGTGTACAGAAGATCAAACTGAGAAATGTTATTTCAACTAAAACCTAAGTTCCACCTATCAGTTTTTGGTAGGCTATGTGAAGTTACTCTAAATAACATTTTGATATTTTTAATATTTAAAATATTATTGTAAATTTTACTGTAAATTTGTAAATTGGTATCAGCATCAGAGGCTGCTGTAAATTAACAATTCTTGAAAATACCTATAGTGATAATGGCCGAAACACCCGATGAATCCAAGGTCCACTACTGACGATGTGTCCCAAATTTAAAATGATAATCTAGATCAGATTTCTAATCCCTAAACCTAACCAAGGAAGGAAAATGGCAGATTAGCCTGGGTAAAAGACCAAAAGTTGAGGCACACAACGATGTGTGCTGCTGGCAAAGTTTCTGGGCTTTCCTCGTAACAGCCATCCCTCAAGAGTCTCTCCATCTTAAGCAATGCATTATCAGGGACTGTAACATCTAGTCCTTTTTACTGAATCAGGTAAAAACTAATTTCTATGATTGACATTGTTGTAAGACATGTACACCTCATAGCACGTGCTATGAAGTGCCGATACTGTGAAGTTAAAGTAAATGGGGTAACTTGTGGCTACTATATTATAATGTGCATAGCTTTTAATTGTCCTTCTTTCTGAGCTATTATTATCACAATGTATTAGATTAATTCAATCAAAAAATAAACATTAAAAAAGCGTCACATATATCTTATATCAAGCACTTTAATGGTTTATAGTAATATTCTCTTACTTTGAGAATATTAATACAGATCAGATGGGGTTTCTGGTGTGCATTATTCCTCAGCTCTACCAAAGGAGCCTTTAAAATTGCCTATGAAATCTATGAAAGATTGTGGTTACCAGCAGTTGGTGGTTGATTAGCCTGGACATCAGGGTGGTAATATCCCGGCTTCAAAATCCCTTAACAGCTGCTGTAAAGACTGAGTGTTTTAGGGCTGACAGCTCAGTGTTTGGAATTTATGCCAGAAAAAAGGTGGTGATAAATTCAAAAGTTGCTTCTGTCATCTGAAAGACAAAGAGCTTATCATAGATAGATGTAGACAGATCTCAAAACTCTCCAGTTTTGAGTTGACATTAGTGTCTCCAGTCACATTGGCCTAAACTCTCACACCGTAGGATGTCATGGGCCATCCGCTATATCCTGTAAATAAAACTTGGGAAGAAAAGCTTTGCGCATTCTTTGGCTAGCTAGCACTGGATGACCTTGTATACATTTTAATGTGAATTCCAACTGTAGTTACTTCCTGGCATGCAGACATATCATATAAAACAGTAAATAAAACACAGCTGTATCTTTGAGCTTTAAAAGAACTAATGCATAGATAGATAGATAGATAGAAGTGCAACACAGTTGCACTTGAATAACTGAACTTACAAAATATTTTAAAAATGGAAAATTTGGCTTCTAAATACTCTCACTAACCATATTAGTTTTGCAGCAGGCAGCTGTTTTAGCAAATGATACCTGTGTTTCCCTTTTGTTTTTCTTGTTCTATAAATCCATGTGTAGCATGTGCAATAAGTGGTTTGCAGTCATGCTTTCTCAGGAGAACAGTTTTATTAGATTAAACCCATTTTCCCACAGACTGAGAAATATAGTAACAAGCTCTCTAGAGGTCTATAAAAGTGGAACAGGGGCATCAGGTGACAGAGTATGGGCTGCTTTTATATACTGTAAGTGATTCTTCTTCAGTGTTTTAAACAAAAATCTAAAGGAATACAGCTGAAGACCAAATCAAAGGGTCCACAGTGTGTTTACATGTGTTGTACCAGAAGGAATAACATTAACAGTTTCTCTGTGGGGGAAAAAATTGTTTTTATTGATGTTAATCAGTTTTATTAAGCTATTCTTTTATTACTGTTGAAATGTTCAATCTTACTGCCAAGATTAAATTAAATGTAAACTCAAGTGCTAATTTTATCAGCATTGTCAACAGATGGTTGGTGTATGATTGGATTTTATTGTCAAAGAGAAAATTCAGACACTTGGATGCAGTGCATGGAGATTTAGAGAGCTACAGTAGGTTCTGTGTCAGGTAATATTACTTAGTATTTCTGTGCTATGTGCCATGTAGAGTATCACTACTATCAAGCGTGCCTGTTATCTGTGGACATTTTCCCTGGCACAGTGCGCTATTGATATGAAAAAAGATATACAGGCTGCCAAAATTGTTTTTCAGCTGTCTGGGATAAATGTTAGCTAGCAGTGTCGTATACAGTCCACAAAGAGACAATGTGAAGTCTGGTTTAAGTGTGAGACACTACTGAACAGACTAAAGGTCATGTTTGTCTGTTGTTTTGGGGGTTTTTTCCAACCACTTTTTACTGATATATAAAATTGTTTTTTTTACAAGGCATCTAAATGTTAATTTCTGTTTGGACTTTGCCACAGCACTTAACCTCCAACAAAGGTGAAGTTGCAATGTGAAACCATATAAATATGCAGTAATATATCAGTAATGTGAAACTATAGCCTGTTTATTTTGATTTTTTTTAGCTCATTCAGCTGATGGTTTGAAGGTGATATTTGTCATTTTACAGGCAATAAACTGTGAACTGTGTTGGATGCATTGGATTAGATGGTTATGTCTGTGATTGCATACTGAAACATGTACAAAATTGTATCTGTGCAATGAATATGATCTACTTAACCCTCCGGTCATGTTCACCATCAAAGTTGAGTCCAGTAATTTCGTTTGAAGTCAGATCAATGTAACAAAATATTCAAATTAAGGGTTAAGTCATTGGCCATGCTTAGTTGTTGTTTTTTCCACATTTGCTGGATTTTTTTTGCATGACTTTATTTTTTGCTTCATTTTGGTCACTAGAAGGAACATATTTATGAACTTATTTTTGCTTCCTTGAAATTGTATCTAGAACACCAAACTCCAGTCCTATATTACATAACACGCATGCACATATGCAAACTTTGCCAAGTAAAAATGCTTTACAGTTTGAAATCTTAGCAAATTCTCTCTTCATGCTTGTTGTTCTCAGCCTCGGGCATTGTGGTGAGACCATAAATAGGCTCAAAGAATGAGCCAGGTGAAGATCATGATCAGTTATGAACAACATACGGTGACTCAAACTACTTAGCTACTGTAATGCTTCAATTTTCCTCACCTCTGACTCAGTGAGGTTGTTTTTGTGAACCTTATCTTATGGCCTTTTCCAGTTGGCTTGTGATTGATTGGTAACAGCCTGATGGAGTTCAGTAGTTAGTTACAAGCTGCTGGCAGGCCAGATGGCTGCTAACTGGCTGTTGGCTGACTCTCTGTGCAGCCATCAGCTACTGTCTGACTATGTGGCTAGTTACCTGCTGTTGCCAGGCTGCTGTGGGTGCAGACTTGCTCCTAGTACATTGATTGGCTTGTTCTTCTGTCGAGGGATTGTACTGGTTGTGCAAAAGTCAGAGTCAGACCCTGGAAAATAAGTTCTTTCATGGCCACCTCTGCACACTAACTTGTTCGGATTGTGTCAATACAAACTATAGAAACTATGTTCACTCAAGGCTCATTTTTAAGAAGAAAAATAATTACATTCAGGTGTCATATTATTAAGTTACATTTGATGAGAAGCAGCAAAATAATAGTGGAGATAAACTGCAGACATGAAGGCAACATTATCATAACTTTTACTACAGGATTAATGAGGACGCTCTAAATTATCCTGTAGATGTTTACTAAATACATCTATTAATTTCCCATGGTAACCCACACAGTAAACACAGTAATTTTTATTAAATAATTCAGCGAATCATATTCTGAATGAGCTGCTGCACATTTGTGGCAACAAAGTATCTGTTGCAGTGCTGATGTTAATGTTTGATAAGCCAGAAACATTAACATAAAGAAGCCCTATCCAAACTTCAGAGGTTGGAAATGTTAACATTAACTGTATCTATTGACCACAGTCTGTCTGTTGTAATTACTGCAGAGTAGAGGACATGGTTACTTCAGTTTTTAGTATATTTGTGATACTATCCATCCAATGGGCAATGACAATGACACCAGAAAACAAACAGAAGAGTGCTGGGGCAGAGGGATTGGACTTGAGCCAGCTAAAGCAGCAGCAGCATCCACAGCAACTAGAGCAGCACCTGGCTGAATTACCGGAAGCTGCAGCTTCACTCTGTCGGGCAACTTCGTTTCTCTTCTGTGAAGTAAAATCACAATTTGGCTAAGGATAACTTGCATACTCAGAGTAGTCTTTTGGTTTTAAGGCAAGTACACACTCAAAGTCTGCCAGTAGTCAGTGATATGAAGCGAGCAGATGAAGATGCTGTGGATCTGGATTCCAACAACAGTTTGCATATGAAATGTGCTTGAAAAAGAAGGGCCCGGTCAGTGCTGAGGCAGATGATGCTAAAAATCATTTGGCAGTCAAATACTTCATTTTTTCCTTGATGTGCCACAGAGCCATCGTCTGGTCAAAATGTCAGCTCATCTAAGGCTTTTTTGGGGCTATGATCAAACGGAAACCTAATCACATTTTAATCAGACTCAGCTTTGCTTTATTTTCAGCAAACGTAAATGTGTTCAAATACTATTAAGATGTGACAATGTTTAAAATGATTCATTATTAGTGTCAGAATTTAGCGTAAATAATTATCTGCTTGCAACTGGTATATGCAGTAAAGGGGGGCATGCAGAAGGTTGGTGTAACAGAAAAAGATGCAAGACATAGGGTGAGATGGAGGCAGATGATCCACTGTGGCGACCCATAAATGGAGAAGCTGAAAGAAAGAAAAAAAAAGCTGAAAGAATAAAAAGAACCGGCAATTTACAACAGTGGTAAAATGTTATTGTAAAGGTGTGTGTGCGTGCATCTTTGTAGCAGCACTGGATGTTTCTAATGCTGCAGCTGTGTTGATGCTTTGTTCGGAGGCGAATGCACAGGCATACACAGTCCCCAAGGTCTACCACTCTGTCCTGTACTAATCACCGATGTCTATTCACCCTCTTTGTTGCTGTAGTTCCCTTTCTGTCCTTCTTCTTGTTCTTCCCTCTCTGTTCTCCTAATTTTCTTTTTAGTTTCCATCCCTTTGTTCTTCTGTCTGTTCTCCTCCACATTCTCTGGCATATAAAGCTTCACCTTGTTGTAATTGCCTCCTCTGTTTTCTCTTTTTTTTTTTTGGCCTCACATATGGACCATCTTTCAAACAGCCTCTAAATAAAGTGCACAGAGCTGTATATGTTTCTTCTCCATACTATGCTACATACATTATACTATAATAATGCCCTTCATAACTGCAGGTAGATCAGTTATTGCATTACTTTCATTAATTTTTTTCTTAAATACACTCAAAAAACAATCAAAATTAGTCATGTAAAGCTTTTAGATGAAATATACTTTCCTCACCTCCAGTTAGTGTCCCGCTGCACTGGTGTTGGTCTGCCTAGACAGAAAACAACAATTATTAGATTTTAATGCAAGTCACACCAGAATTTGACATTTACAGCTGCTGTATAAAGCAGAAATACGTAGTTCTATCAAAATCAGTCATTGGTGACATAATGTCACACATTCTGAATTTGACTGGGATCACTGGAATATCAAAATACCAGCAATAAACAGCAGTGTTAAATTGTTTCAGGGTGAATCTTCTTTACTTCTTCACTTCACAAGACCATCATACTTCATCTCTCTATCTTGTACATCACTGATAAGTTATGAAAAATAATAAAAGACCACAGTAGGAAGGTATCAAGGTGAAGATCACCATGTGCACAGATGTGTTTTTCTCTCTAACACCATCTGTGGCTGCCTGAAAATACTATGTTGACATTATTCAACAGGTCAAATGTTTGCCTAATATCCCAGTTGCAATTTCACATAGTGAAGGCTAAATGTTAGGTGGAAACATGCTTCACTACACTTCAAAGATTAAAGTGTGAGCAACTCAGAGACACAGGGTAGACCATCCTCCTACAATGTAAGAAGGTCAGATCCTTTCGCAAACTTTCCAGAGCTGATAGAGAGAACTGATTTATATTTAGGAAGTAAATCAGCCCCCTAGAGAGGCTTAAATTAGATTTCTGTAACTCGCTTTGGTAATAAAACAAACTCTACAAGACAATGAACGAGACAATAAACAACATGGAGTGGCCAGCGAGATAACATCCACAAACTGTAGCAGCAGTGTACAACACAGGTCAACAAGTATTTGTTTAACAGTGCTTGGAAAACCAGGATAAAATACTTAGTTTGTTTTGTTTTCTTGTAGCCCAGAGGCTGATACAAGAAGTCATACAGCGTTCAATATTTCCTATCTTGATTTAACTAGAGCTCAGGTTATTACTTTGCA
>VUQG01015993.1:18263-29446 GCA_015106755.1 Etia nguti | reverse complement strand
GTGAATGTGCATGCACTCTTCTAGAAATACGTGTCAACATGTCTGAGATATGCCTGTCAGCTTGTTGCACAGAATAGATTGCTGACTTGCCCGACAAAAGATGACGAGCCAATCTAGCAAAAATCCGGCTGCCTTGACACCAATCTGGCCCCAATTTACGGATCAACAGCAGCAGAGTGGACAAAGATGCACACATACTCACAACACACACATACGCACACATTTAATCCCCACTGATCTAGGCGTGGGTGGTTGCACTTTGTGTATTTGCTCACCAGCAGGCTCTCTTGCAATGCTGTTTTTTTTTTTAATTGAATATGAACAGAATATTGTGTCTCATATACTTCTTCACTACAATCTGCAGTGATTTATTCTGAAGCCTTTCAATGGTTTCCACTTTCCACACATTGCTTTTTCACTGTGTTCATTCAAACTGACCCCAGTAAGATAAGTTTAGGGGTGGTGTTTGTTGCAGTGTTGAAACTCATCAAAATTCATGAAACAGATATTAAAGAAATATCTCATTCCAAGATTTTCAATATCACAAACTGTCCTATTCGAGATTTAAATGTTGTTACTAAGAAGCCACATGTTTAGACACACTGGTTTCATCAGAGGACAGTAGTGGCATAAATCTTGCTGGGTTTTTTTGTAATTCTGTTGTGCATGAAGTCTATTATACAATCTATAATCATCCATGGCAGCATTAAGCTCTCCAAAACTGTCTTTTGAGGGCATTAGAGATTTTTTTGAGAGTTTCTTACTGAACCAGCAGAGCACTCCAAGCCAAGAAAGGCCTTTTTTTTTCTTTTTAGTGGATATCGCATGCTACAGATTCATCTCTCACTGAGAAAAGCATCATTTCCCTACAGCATGTTTTTTTGTGCGTGTTTGTGTCTCTGTGCTTGTGTGCACATGTGTGGGTGTGTAATGAGCCAAGGGAGCTGTACTGGTTCAGTGTTAAAGGCTCTGTGCCTTCAGGGAAACTTTATTGAAAGCTTAAGTGCTTCTGGTGGCCAAACACTTTAAGGGTGCCACTGTTTTCTACCACCCTTCCAGTAAACAGTATGTAGTTTAGTGCAGCTTAGTGAAGCACATGCATTTTTGGTCATTTGGGTTAAGCTTGCAGAAGCATATTAAGTTAGTGCACATAAATGAACTGATATGATATGCTGAAGTATCTGTCTACTCCAGTGAATAAGGAAATATCTCCATCTTCCTCTATAGAATACAGAATGAAATTTGATTTCAGCATATCCGAAGACATTAAAAAATGAAAAATAAACAATAAAGTGACTCAAATTTAAGCATTATGTATTATTGTGTTTTATTTCTCATCATTATTTTTCATTACGCGTTATTTTTCTTTTCCTTTATTTTTCAGACACGAACTCGATGATTAACAATCATCATTTAACTGCATTCTCCAAGCCGCTCATAAAACACGGTGTTATTGCACATTTGAGTCAGTGTTGGAAAGCATGACAGCTTCGCTATGTGCAGATCCAAAGATCTGTGAAGACAAGGAACAAAGTCAAGAGATATTTCTCTGACATTATACCTTTGAGGTTTAGACAGGAAGTCATCTTTATCTTACTTTGACTTTTGTTGTCTGTTTTCTGTTTTGAAATGCTTTTTTTCTTTAAATAAACTCCCCGACGTTAAGTTTAAGCTTTCCTTTGTAAGTTTTCCGAGACGTATACATTATCGTCATAATATCATTTAGCTCTTATAAGCACATATGCTTGTGTGTGATGTGCATTCAGATCATTTAGGGAAAAGAAAGAAAGAAAACTGAAACTGTACACCGTGTCCGTACGCATTTCATCCAGCTGTTTACTACCAGCTCTCCTCATTTGGTCCCGTCTCCTTCTCTTTCTCTGGGGGTGATAATCAGACAGGTCTGCCGAAGCCCCCGTTGTCTGCACACACTGTCGACGTGACTCTTATACATATGAGAGCAGCTTGGCATTGTAAATGCAGCTCAGCTTTCTAGAGGTTGACCTTTTTCCATGGATTAACAGGTTTTATGCTGGCAGCATTAATAAACAATTTCTTCATTTCCACAGTGGGGTAGTGAGCAGTCGTTCTGCATATTAATGTGCCCCCTCCCACATGAACCTCGACTCACCTACTTTTAGGAGGCCTTGCAATCGTGACCTTTATGGAGATTTTTCCAAAGGGTCTTTGTTTTAGAGTGACTCTCTTAGCTTTTGTTTTTAAGCTGTAATTACTCTTATTCAGGGAATTTTTTAATTCACACTCTCTCTGTATCCGTGTGCCTTTTTAAAAATGTATTCTGTAGAAACATTAACACTTCCTTGATCCACTTCTTCCCCCCTTAACCTTTCTCCCCATGAGTTGGTCAGTCTTTCTGTTTTGCTCTGGCTGTTCTTTATTTCTGTGCCTGTCTTTTTTGCTTTGGTGACCGGGGCTGATTATGTAGGGCTGGGCTGTTTTGGCCCTCACGCTGTCTGTGGCCAAGGTCAATTATGGCCTTCCCATTCAGAGCATGGCCAATCACGAGCCAGGGAGCCACTGATGTGTAGCGCCAGGCGGGGGAGATAGAGTGGGAAGAAAATCAACCGTTTGGTGCCTCAAAAATGATTCGATTTTCCACTGGTGTGAAAGTGTGTAGTGTGTCTGAGTCTCCTTCTCCCTGTTCTCCTTCAATGTCACCCATATTTTCCCAAAATATCAGTTTGATGTTGGGTAGAAAATATTTAGCATACAGCTCTGAATGTAATGGTAGAGCATTTTCTGGTAACTTTAATTCATATGTCAATATCAGAATTGCTCGGGGTATTTTATTGTTATAAGAGCAATTTAAGGCCAAAGGATCTTAAACAAGGGAAAAAAAAGATTTTTGTTTTTGTTTTTACATGAACGTAACCCATGAATTTTTCAGTGAATTTGGCGTGTCCTTCTAAATGTACTCTATTTGCCTGTGGTGAACACAAAACAACAAAATCAATCCCGCGGCAACATTTTTTCAAGAAAAGCACTGTGGGGTTTTAAAAAAGCCAGGTGTTTGTTTCACCTTAATAAAGTCTCACTGGAATGGGGGCTTAGCTAAAGCACTCTCAAGACTCTTCCATGTACATAAAAAATATTATTTGCCATATGCCATTCAAAGAAAATTGTCAGTGAGACGAGCAAAGGTCTCATTAAATTCTGCTCTAGTGGTTTACTTTTCATCAAATTAATGCAGCAAAATAAGATTTTGCCACTTTTAGACGGCAAAACAAGCCTATAAAAAGACACTGGTTCAGAAACTGGTGCTGTAACTGTTTAGCCAAGAGTCGTGGAACAACAGCAGTAATTTGAATTGCGGTGAGAGTGAAGCCAAACGGTAAAGTTGCAGTCTGTGAATTCTGTGCAAGAAGCTAAAAGAGGCTAAAAGTCTGTGGAAAACTACAAATCTGGGTGATTCCCTTTAGTTTTGTCAATTTGAGCAGACCGTGTCATTTAATCATTTAATCTCCATTTACCGTGTTGTGAAGTGTTAGCAGGCTACATCACTTATCAGTTTTGGGTCAAAAATTTGGAGAGCTTTAATTCCTATGTTGACACGATAAAGTTAATATGCACAATCTGACTAGTACACTAGTATCTACTCGGCCCAACTCAGCTCGGTTTTTTGGGTTTTCCATTAGGTGGTAGTTCCTGGTACCAGGTGCTTTTTAGTACCTGCTCAGCCGGGGTTCCAAGCGAGCTGAATTGATCCAAAAATATGACATCAGCAGACTGCACACCACTGATTGGCGTCACTTGCTGATTAATGAGAGAGACTTCTTCACAAAAGTCAAACCGCCATTTTTAAAACCTGGCAACGAGGAAAACAGCTGCACAAAAACCAACAGCGTGGTCACTGAGTCAGACAAAAAGCCATAGACTGAGCAGCAGGTATACCATCGCCTTGACATCCTCAGTTGTTGTGCTGTTTGTGTCGCATACAAATGACATCCCAGGACTTTTGGCCATGCTCCTACAGCAACCCCACACACACATTGATGTGGTACTCAGTTGTAATGAAAAATGACAGAAACCGAGCAGAGTAAAATTGAGTCGAGTTGAGACGAGCCGAGGAGCTACTAGTAGAAAAGAGGCCTGATATGGGTGTAGTTTCTAGCTGTCCTAATCTCTGCTTGGGTGCCCACATGATATGACTGAAATGCACGCTTCAGATGCAATCAACATTTTGTCCCATATAGCTGCCTCCACTGCTCCGAACTCCAATCAAACTGATTATGTTGACCAGACGTCTCATTCCACAAACAAACCACCTCCACTTGCTCAGCCTGCATAAACAGAGACGTGCATCTATGTGAAGGCATTTGATTAACCACAATTACGGACTTGGCTCCAGCTTATAGATTGCTTTGACTCGAGGCTGTTTTGTAGGTGTTATATAAGTAATCAGTGCTGGACCGGCATCAAAATGATGTGCCTAATTACCTGGGGTGCAGCTCACCTGACGAGGAAAAAGTAGAATTAATTACCTTGTTGAATCAAGTCAAGGAACCATGAAGGTAAAAACATTTTGCTTCTAATCGACTCAGCAACAGTTTCCTATAGCATGAAAAGAGCATTTAAACCACTCTTTCATAACAGTGGTTAGTTTGTTTAATAAATGAATTTGTTCTTTTTTTGGCGTTTCATCCAGAAGAAAAATGACAGCCGCCTGACAAGACAGCATTTTTCCACAATTTGCTGCAAACTTTTGTGTACAGCCAATAAAACCATGTTCTGTCACCTCCATGGCAGTGTGGACTCATTCCCACCTTACTGACAACTTGGACATAATAAGCAGCCATATGACAAACTACTGCTCGCTGCTGACACACGACAAATAATGATGGGGTTGAGCTTGCGCATCATCATCCGGAGAGAAAGTTTGTTTGATATGAACGCGCTCAGGCTAGTGCTCAGGGTTTTGTCATGTAAGGCTCAGTTTTTTATTGCTTCAGCCTGCAGTTTGTCTGCCTATCAGTGGATTGTCCTGCTCAGCCTCTGCGGTCTGCTATAAAAGCAGCATTAATAGTTCTGATCCTAATCCCTACATTTACCACTAGAATAGACTGAAGTTAAGTCTCTTGTGTAATGTAATCTCTGTCGAGACAGACCAAAGTCAGGAGGTTGAATTTTTCTGACAAATATCTCACTATACCACAATACCACCCTGACCTCTCGGTACCTCTGAAGACCTGCAATAACGATTTTAACACTTTATATCTGCAACCGAATGTGGACGATCACAGGACCTCTAAAAGAGTTTTGTTTATCTGACATGTCAGCTGACGTTATGGTGTTATGCATCATGCGTTTGTGCCTTCCACTCAGAAATGCCCACGAGTCCTCGAGCAAGGATAGAAAGGACACTCAAAATGCAGCCGGGTGCTTCTTAGGATCATTATTGTAATCCCAAGTGTCTTTCTGCTCCTTCCTGCTCAGCTCTCCTTTCAGCTGAATAGTGTCTGGAGGATAAGCTCTGACAGGGGTAATTCAGCAAAGCGCTAATTACATGATAATCATGGCATTGTGTGTCCTGTGTTCCGAACTAAGCATTTAGCCCATAAATAATTACCTGTGCTGCTACAGAGAGAGCCCCATCATCCCCAACTATGAAAAATCTGATATTCAAGAGAGGAGAACTTTTTTCTCTCCAGAGATGGCAAGATTTATTAGGTCGCCGCTTTATTCAGGCTGAAATATCTCAGCAACATTTTGATGTACTACCATGAAATGTTGCTGTGAAGAAACCCCATGAGATAAATCCTGCTCAATATTCTTCAGGCTGACTGCCGTGTCTGTTATTAGTGAAAACTGCTCAGAATCTACTGCGTGGAGTTCCGTGAAAATTTGGTAGAAAGTGTGATACATCTCAGAGAATGAACTCAAGTGATCTGGGTTACACAGGGCTAGAGACCAGTCAGTAACTCCCTCAAAACCTTTGGTCACAAGGGAAACATGTGCCTTCCCCAGCCGGTTGGTTAACTGCTCGATGTCACTCAGTGAAAGTGATCGCAAAGAGGGCGCTGCACCAAGTTGTGCCTTATTCCCGAAACCACATGTTTCAAAGTGCACATCTTATACAGTACTTAGAAGATGAATGGTGTCTGTTTCCTGTGTGCATCACACTCCAAACAGTTTTGAGACCACTTAGCGAGCAGTTGAGAAGCCTTTGCAGATAAGTCGGTGTCTTCCATTCAAACTATGGGTTAGAGTGACAATCTAGCAGCCAAATCAGTCTCAAGGAGATTTCCTGTACAGCACCGTATACCTCTTTTCATTTCACCTAGTGACAGTCAGCCTCACGAAACTACGCACCAACTGGTTGGCAATACACATTTTTCCCACAGTGACTGGTGGTTACCACTGACCAGTGTGTAGCCCTGTGTGACTGAGGCTTCAGCAATCAATTTCACAATGACTGCAAGCAGCATTCAGCAACCACTTGCAAGTAGTCAGGGAGTATTCATTTTTACACACAAGAACTGAACTGAAAATCAGTGAACACAGTGAAGGCTCTATCCTGGTTTTAGTCATATTTTGATCCACCATGCAATACCATCTGGAAAATGCCTGATTGGCAATGGCTTAATTTTTCAGTACGACAATGATCCCAGTGCAGTAAAAGCATGCCTGGATAGGAAAAACACACAATAGAACACTATCAGTCATGGATTGGCCTCCCCAGACCCCAGGCCACAAGGTGTGGGATCACCTTGACAGAGATCAGAACAAAAGACAAAAAACATTCAAAGAACAGTTTTGAATGTCTTTTAAGAAGCCTGGAGAACTATTCCTGAAAACTACTCCAGAGCTTGACTAAGAGAGTTCAACAGAGTTCAGGCTGTGCAGAAAAATAAAGGTGGTCATAACAAGTATTGACGTTCCAGCATTTTAAAATTGTACAAACTCTGTTTTCGCCTCATATATTGTATTTCCGTGTATGGTTGCAAATGTTTTAATAAATTGCTGCAGCTATTTCCCTGATGAAGCGTGAATCAAGACTTTTGCATAGTACTGCAAAGAATGTGCAGAAATGACCTTTCTTTTCTTTTCTTTTTTGTGCGAGTGTGTGCGCGCGCGTGCGTGTGTGCGTGTGTGTGTGTGTGCATGTGTGTGTGTGTGTGTGTGTGTGTGTGCGCGCGCGCGTGTGTGTGTGCGCGTGTGTGTGTGTGTGTGTGTGTGTGTGTGTGTGTCGGAGAACAGTCCCCAAAGATCCCCTAACCTTTCATGAAGCACCGTTATCAGATCGATATTTTACACTGGTTTATGAAGAAATGCCTGCAACAGGACGATTATTATTAGCATGCTGACACATTGAACAACTGTGAACATAATCACTGTTATATCTACTGAAGATTAGCATAGAATCAAAGGGGTACGGAAAAATAGATAAACAGTCATCAAAGACTCGCTTTCATAAAGATGTTTGTGTGTTTAGTTTTACATTGATTAGCATAGAAATTAGTTCACAGTGGTTAGGTGATGATATTGCATATAACACAACCATTATACTGAAGACTTTAATTATTTCTAGCTGAGAAATGAAGGTACTCCTTATAGTGATCTCGAATGAATATTGTCACTGACCCCAGACATTGAGAACCACAGCAGTATGACATGAATCAGAGGTTTTTTTTCGTACACTTCCTGTGGTTTTATGAGCCAATTTAGTGTGAACTGCTCACAACAGATGTGGTGGATGTCTCCTTTGTACGCTTTGATTAATATACCCCAATGAATGCCTTTATTTTTAGCTTGCTGGGGCAGACAGTGTAAAAAACGTTTTTATTACCCTTCTGGCTGGAGATGAATAGGTAACAGCAGAAAGAGATGTGGTGCCTCTGTCTTCATTTGTCATACCCAGATTGAGGTGTAAAGGATGAAAGAATCACTTGATTAGCTCTATCATTATTTGAACAAAGTCCAGAATACAGTCATAGACAAATTGCTTAAAGCAGATATAATATGTGGGGGAAAAATGAGCCCCTTTGGATTTTGCCAATTAAAAACATTGAGAAACTAGCGAAGCAAGTCTAGCTTGGCATCTGGGGTGAGGCGTGGTCCTGGGGTCACAGTCTAACAATCTATACTTTCTGCCAGGAACATGAGCTAATTGACTAAACGAGTGCTCTAACATCAGATGTCAAGGTTAAGGCCAAGGAGAGAATGAGAGTTGCGTCGTCAGGCTCGCCCTGAATCAGGCATGATTACACCGACCGAGGCTCTGCAGTGCTCATCCTTTTCAAGACAGGCCGAAGTGTGAAGTTCATTTGAACTAGTAGGGCGGTTTCACATTATTATGTACAATGTGGATTTGAAATAAAGATGACACTTGTCCCGGTGACCCCCATTCAAGATTAAATATAAATTATGAACCTGACATCTTTTTTATTCTTACACAATGTGAACCATGAATCATTGATTTAAGTCTGCTTTAATGTCTCCCCGTGCCGATTATAGCCTCGTGAAATATCATATTCATTTTTTTTCTAGTAAAAACAAAACAAAAGCGTTGTTTAAAATCTGTCTGCTCCTTTTTTGTCTCTCCGCAGGAACTCTTTACAGCGGAATGCAAGTTCAAAGAGTCGGTGTTCGAGAACTACTATGTAATCTACTCGTCCATGTTGTACAGACAACAGGAGTCGGGAAGAGCTTGGTTCTTAGGGCTCAATAAAGAAGGCCAAGCCATGAAAGGGAACCGAGTGAAAAAAACAAAACCAGCTGCTCACTTCCTGCCCAAGCCATTAGAAGGTATGTAGCAGACATACAGAAAAGATGATTATGCGTGTATGGATGTAAAAACACCCAAAACTGACATAATGTGCTTGACAACTGCTGCATCATACTACATGACAAGATTCCATAATACTAATTGTATAACTATGAGATGTAACTGTATATGTTATATAGTATATGTTTGATATGCTTTTGTATTTGTGTGCTGATTCATTCTTTTTCTCCTATAAGCATAGAGCACAGGAGGCAGGGCTGTTCTGTAAGTGCAGCATGAAATGTTGATAGTCCAGCAGATGCCACCATCACTCTTGACAGCCACCAGCCTGATTGCTTCGAATTATTTAAGCAGAGAATCAAGTTGAAGTGTCCTGTCAAGGCACCATTACAGCTGTAGTGCAGTGGCTGTAAAGTGGGGGATAATGAGACACTTTTGCAGATTTGTCAAAAAGCCGTTGTGTTTAGATTGTGTCTTGCGTCTCCATCAGCCCAGATAGATGAAAAAAAAAGGGAGTCAGTGCAAAGCCCAGTTAATCAGAACACGTATTATTATTATTTTTTCCTTCAGTAAATTGCCTAGTGTCTTCAATGTGTGAGAATTTGAGGAATTTTCGTATTTTTACCAACTGTTAGGACTCAAAAACAAGAATAGGGGATAGGTGCTGCTTTAGTAATTTTAGATGTGTAATTTCTCTCTGTTTTCTGTCCTTAATTTTTCGCCCCCGACAGTTGCCATGTACAGAGAGCCATCTTTGCATGATGTTGGAGAGACAGTTCCCAAGGCAGCAGTACCTCCCAGTAAAAGCACAAGTGAGCCGGCAGTGATGAACGGAGGGAAACCCGTCAGCAAGCCCGACAAACCCACCACATAGCCACGCCAGTGCCTAGTGTGTGTGCATGTGTTGGAGGGGAGGAATGCGACGGAGACAGGGCTTTATCCAACTAGACTCCAGACCCTTCTGCAGATCCAGGCGAACCTCCTTTCCTTTCTTCTCTCGCTCCTCCTTTTTCTCCACCTCATTCTCCCAAATTCTCCAGCTGCCTCAGCACAGGCAGATGGATTCCTGAGGTGGCCGAGTTTGTCCAGCGCAGTAGGGACGTGCGTTTCACAATGACGCTTCTGGTACTTTGCTTGATGATGATTCCCCATAAAAACCTCCCCCCTGTCTATGATGCCCTGTTGCAGCAGAGTCTGTGTACCTTCAGATCTATTTTCTATACCACAGTTCACCAGCTATGTTCTGGGATAGAGACTGTATAGATAGAGTAACTATTTGGACTGTTGTCCTCTATTTTTTACAAGTACGTCCCCCTCTCCCTTTATTTCTATCTTTAGTCACACTTTTCTCTTTGTCAAGTAACCTAGAAAACATTTTGCAAGGGGGTTGCGTGATTTTCTAAGAAACACATGAACACAAATGTGGCATAAAAAGCAAAGACATGTGGAAAAGAGTCCAAATTTTCTTCTTGCCTACAATATGCACACACAACTATAGACAGATACACAAAGTTTGTGCTGAAAATCTGAGATTTTTTTTTTTAAACAGCCAATAAAACACGCTGGAGGCTGGCAGATAGCTCCTGTAATCATAGCTGATGAAGTGCTAATTACCGCCACTGCAATCAATGCGAGGAGCTCCCTACACACATACAAACACACATACACATTTATAAACAGATGTGTGTGTGGGTGGGAGAGCGCTGTAAGGAATGGTGTATACATATCACTATCTAGGTCCCACCAGCGGTTCTGTCCGCCTTCTCTGGTAAATAGAAAATCTGAAGTCTATTTTTCTTTAATCTTATTTCAGAGCGTGGGCTCTAGGAATATCTCTAGGCCTTGTAGGCCTCTGTCCCTCACTCACTGACTTCTTTGGACTATGAGGCAAGGCTTGTGGCTTTGACCCAGATGGTCTATAACTGCAGCACTGGCAGCCACCTTACAGCAGTGTCTACATAAAGCCAGAAAACAACACGGCTGAAAACCAGTAGGTGACATTTACACTGGCTGCATCCCTATTTGGTTCAGCAAACTAAAGCATGGACAAGGTTAATATTGTGTTCTCTCTTCTTGCAGCAGATATACAAGAGATGGCTTATATTATAACATTTTCACTGTATAAAACTTAGGGAAAATGACTATTAAAAATCATAACTTTTTAAAAGACTAGATACTATTATTATAATGAGAGAATTTGTCTTCTAGCTCAGCATGCAGAGTCCAGTTCTGATCATCTTGGCCTATCACGTGCCTGTTTGGACCTTGATTCCCGGCATGCAAAAACAAGTTCCCAGTCCCCACTGGGCCAAAGGTGCCTCACCCACCCTATACATCCATGTAGACGACACGTAGCATTATTCACTGAAAAAAAACCACACTCAGATGTATCCATTCTGAAATGACCAAAGTCTTTTTTTCATCCCAAGACGAACTG
>VUQG01015993.1:0-18243 GCA_015106755.1 Etia nguti | reverse complement strand
CCCAAAAAAAAAAAATATTAAAAAAAAAAAAAAAAAGAAAGAAAGAAAGAAAACAAATCTCGATTCTCTTTCTGATTCAATTCACGGAAGCTTTCACTGTGATAGCATTTGTTCTGTCCAGAATAATCAACTCTGCTCAGATCCGCAAAGGTCTTGACTGATGTCACTTTGGAAAAGTACATATACCTTGAATAACCACATGCATGTATTTTCTACAAGGAGTAAGGTATGGGCATTGTTCTTCACTATGTGCAAATGGATGAGCACTGAAGTTCAGTGTAGGAGTTGAACAGGCATGTCTCACGGCTGCGGCACACTCGCTGCACTTTGTTTTGCGTTTCATCATGACTGTTAGCAGTTTATCAAAGCTCTGTGTGATCAGTGTATTTATGTTTGTCTCGCTTTACTGATTTTTCTTTTTCCTTATAGTTTAGTTAAGTAAGATTTAGAACTTTAAGTAGATCGTTGCTGCTGTATGCTGCTAAAAGTGCAACTATATTAAGAACTTGATTTGGTAAATATCATTTTCTGAGTTTATTGGGATTATACATGGCCGTTTCTTATTACAACACATCAAAGCACATTGCATAGATATCAATATTTGTCTGTACAAAGCTGTTAATCCTAAAAATGGCATCATATACACACACACAGGAGCTGGAAACCGCTGTCATCCTCCGCTCTTACAAAACTCTACATGCTGGGCTGGTGACTGCCCCAGCCCTGCAGTCCAGTTAACTGGCTCCTTCAAGGCTGGCTTTATTTTTGTAAATGACCAGTGTGTACAAGTACATCTGTCTGGATTGCTGTAGCCGCCATTTGTTTTGTTCGTCCTCATCTCTCTCGTATACGGGTTGTGTGTCGATTTCGTCTCCAGATCCCAGTCACTTTTTGCTTTGTTACCCCATTTGTTCAAATGTGTTACGAGAATATCCTAGCTTCTGTTTTCAAACCTCTTATTTTGTATGTTGTCCCATCTGTTGCATGGGGAGAGGATGGCATTGATGAACTGCATGTAGTAGGCTATGTCAATCAAGAACTGTTGGTATGTACCGCTAATTTTACATATATGCAACGAGTTTGTCTACACTATACAGTTTGTGTTTGTTGTATACACATTATACAACATATTGAATAAAAAATATTTATATAAAGGTATACTGTAATGTCAGTAACATACTTAATGCAATATAGTGTGCAGTATATTATTGCACCTGTCATTTTTCGGGGACAAAGAAAACAGAGGGGATTGGCTAGTTTAAGCATGAAAAAGGCCAAAGTAGAATTTACATTAAATTTTCTTTGTGACTTCTTATCGGTCCTTTTTTCAAGTGGTGACTGAGCTCTTGTGTCAGTGCAGCTCTCATCCCCTGATACCACCATTTGAAGTGACATGGACATTCAGCATGCCACAACTGAACTATTTATTCCCTTCTCTTTGTTTCTTCCACTTAGAATTTAACCACTACTAAGACGGTAAAGGTTTCAGGGCAGATTGTTTGTTTGACGGAGGAGAGTAAGCACTATTAAAATGATTTATTTTCTAATATATCTCTCTCTATATATACCATTGCAAGTATGCCCATTGGAGTTATGTCATGTTATAACAAATTTGTAACCATGTATGATTAAGGTCTTTGCATTGTTTTCCATGCAAAATGTTGTGTCATGCGGCACATTTAATGTTTTATTATGAAAAAGAAATAAAAAAACCTCAGCGTAACCTATGCCTTGAGCTTTCGAGTAAACTTTCAGTCCAGTGTGGGAAGGGCAGACCATTTACCAGTTAAAACAGACCACAGTATCAAACATATTACTACAACGTCACCTTAATGATACATTTTATCCTCTCTCCAGCATTTGAAACTGTCATGTATTTGCATCCTATTATATGTAGCCATTTGAAATATGTAAGCATTCCTACAATATCAAAAAAAAAAAAAAATCAAAGCTGCTTTGAAAACATAAATGTTTACATTGTAATATGATTTAAGCACAGAGCAATGGCTGTTTCTTTTCATCTACAAAACCCAGTTTTAACAAGGATAGTTTGTAACCAGTACAATAAAACAATGAATGCTGTTTGTGAAATGCAGAGCTACGTCCATGTTTAGTCTTCCTTTCTCCTCCCCGTGGTTTCGATAATGTGGCGTTTCACCAGCTTGGTCGTGACTCGTGGTGCTCCTGGTCACACCGGGCAGCCAGGTCTCAATTCTCTGAACCCAGTGTCCTGTTCTCTGTTAGTCTCAGTATTCTTCTCCCACCCAGATTTCGCAAGCGTTCCCGTTCCAGCCGTCCCAGCACTCGCAGTTGCCACAGTTGCACAACCCATTCCCTGTGAGATGTGAGAAGAAAAGCTGTGAATTAAAAGAGCTGTGCCATCATGCCTGACCTTTAACAAGGTTCCTCTTTTCACACTCCTTGCTTCCCTGGGTGCAGTTCTCTGATAGGGGATGGAGACCAATGACATTGCTCGGGACAGTCTGTGGCTTTCCACTGCTTCTGCCTTCACAGCAGGAGAAACATGGAGTTTAATTACTTTTAAATATTAATTTATTCATGCTTTGCTTTTACAACATTTAGACAAAGCTCAAACATCTCTATATATGTGACCAGATCCTGTAGTAGGAACACAAACAAAATGAAAAACGAAGTAGGACATAATATTACCAGAAGTCTGACAATAGAGTAGTAGATGGAAAAGTATAAACCATTAGACTCTGATACAAGACTAGAGTCCTCTCCTACAGCCAACATAGAAGTTAAGTCACCAACCCATTCACACTGGTTGTTTTAGGACTGATAAATAGTCAAGAAACAGTTTGTTTTCCCCTTTATCTCTAAAGAGGCCCAGAGTGGCATAACATCCTACTGTAGGAATTATATCTCTACAGTATATACCCCACACCTCCCCATAAGGTTCCAGAGCTGTCAGTCAGAGGTGCTGGGGTTAGGAAGAGGACTCCTGCTGGCCTCCTGTCACACAGTTGAAAAGATACATCTACCACCAAATATCTCTGTGGGAGAGGAGGGAGGAGTGTAAGGCAACAAGGAAGTAGTTGAGAAAAGAACCAGGAAAGCGATACAAGGAAAGAAGCAATTATAAAGACAAGACCAGAGTTATTTCATGCTCCTGTTTTTATCAATAAAGACTAGAAATGTAATTTCTCAGTATTTTTCTGCTTTTCTACCTTGTCCATGGGATTCAGTCCTAAACTAATTTGTTCCTGAAGAAATAAACATTTAAAAACCAATCGAAAAATTTTAAGGCTAAATATTTTCCTGTAAGAGCTGAAAATTGGGAAAACAATAGTTAAAAGGATTAAATACTGCATTTTTGGGGGGATCGCTTCCACTTATAGATTTATAACTTTTTGGGCAAGTATTTACAGTACAGTATTTACAGAGTACAATCTGTAGATGGTTATTTTTTTAGAGTTGGTCTTACAGTCCTGTGAGGTTTTACTATGATGGGGAGGTCTGAAAAAGTCATGGTCAGTAGGCGTCATCTATTTAAGTGTCTGGAACCAGCCAGACTTTCAGACTCCTTTTCATCTAATTTGGGAAATAGTCAAGGATCTGACTGTGTTCCAATATGTGAAAGAAGAGTAAGCACAAAAAAAGTCAGTATAAAAAGAAAAAAAAAAAAACTTTCTGTGGAAACTTCATGTGCTCATCTCTTTTCTTCCGAATATCAAGATATAGCTCAAATAAACATATCTATATTTTGTACTTTGTATCCGTCTCCTGAAGGGATTATTCCTGCGCAGGTGAAATTTCCATGACTTACTAATGATCTGGATGTTTTATAGGAGTTTTAGAATAATGAACAATATCTCTATATATACACATAAGTGCCAGAGGAAGATTCATTATTGGTTCATGTTCTCCTGAACAAAAACATCCGCATAAAGAGTCGGTTCTTAGTTTATTCGGAATTTACTTAAACTAATTTTTTCCCGAACACACAAACATTTCACATGATTAAACAGCTCTCATGGATACAGTAAACTCAAATCTCTTCTTTATTTTAATTTCATTCCACTGACAAAACACAACTTGAAAAAATTGTACATGGTGAGAAAATGTTGTCATTTATTTGGGTTGCTTCACATATTTACCTGTGTAGCAGGCGACCCGACAGACCTTTTTGTCTCTCTTCTAATACGGTTGCTGAAATTATCATATGCAGTGCATGAAATTAACCAGCAAGCATTCCTAATATGCTAAATTTTCCACATCACTCATCAGTTGTATGTGTAATGAGAATCCACAGCACTGAAGTGTCCATGAAATCTCTGAATGCAACGTAATTTATTGGCTAACTTTTGTTAAACATTTTTAATCTTTACAAAACGAGGGAAAATGACTCAATCACTGCTATGTGAAAAAAAAAGCAGCAACTCTTTTATCTAAATATTAAATCCATTTCTGGAATTGGCTTTTCATGTAAAACACTATTCCAATAAAATAACTTCCAAACATATGGTTATTTTCACATTTATACTGCAGTCAGTAATGGTATCCAGGCACATTTGCCAGATGCTGCAATGCATTTTCTTAGTTTGCTCCCTGTATTTAAGCAATGTCGATCTGCATCTGGAAACACTGATGCTCATTTGAATAACATTAAGGCTGACATTTGGACTCTTAAAGTCATGATGAGAAGCATTTGTGAAGCTAGTCAGATTCTGACAGGCCCCCAGGGCAAAAATAATTAGATGTGTACTAAACTTTCCACAGTCAGTGATGAGAATAAAGCTCCTGTGGATAAACAGCCATATGGCATATAGGTATGCAGCTGTATATTGTTGTCAGGCACACAACCACAGGCATTAACATTAGTACAAAATGAGTTGTACAAAAAAAAAACAACAGCAACAACAACAATTGGTGGACAAATTGTTTAAAAGTACTCATTATGGATTTCAGTTAAGCAATTGGGATTGTTACTTATGAAAGTAATTTGATTTTAACATTATACTACTGCTCGTTTCCTCATGCGGCTCCCTCTTTCTGCTAAGGTGTCTCTCTTCAATAAAGTTCTGCTCCAGTATTTTCTTTTATAAAACCCCTAAAAACTGATCTTTTCAAAAACAAATGTTTAGAAGCAAGGCCATTAAAATGGCTTTGATTTAACTCGACACATTTTTTATCCTTAGTAAGGGCCAACCTTTGAAAATGTAAATTAGTCCTCGCTTCTCCCTGCCCCTCTGCAGCTTGAGCACACCTGCCCACCTTCGACTCTATTCAAACATCATAAAACTACTCTCCATTAGATAGAGGCAAGTTGCACATTTAAATTAATTCAGCCACACACATTTAAAACAGAAACTGATTTTGAAGAAGAGCAAATTATACAGTGGCTCCAACAGTGTAGCGTGCTAATCTCTCTCTTCACTGTTAGAAATACTAATGTAACAATAAACATAAACCTTCAGCTTGACTATGTTTATCACCCTCATGGAACTAAAACATCTGGCAGTCTCTGGGACACTTCGGTCCAAAGGTGGAAGTGCTCAGCGGTGGCTCTTACTTTTATATTACCCATTATCTTCTAGCATTTACCATTTTTACTTATTCTGATTGTATCGACTGTATTTGATTGATTGCCTCTCTTTTTTTGCATTTCATTACCTGTGCAGATGATCCCGTCGTGCTTATCACACTCTCGGTCGTCACACTCACAGTACTCTCCGGACACCCACCAGTCTTGGGGATTGCAGATACACTTACCACAATGACAGGAACCTGTAATACACACATGCAGACCACACGCACGAGCATACACATTGAGAACTGTATATTAACATCATATTTTTTTTCATTTCAGCTGGGATTTTGACAGTGTATATTCGTTATTTGTTGTAAATTCTTTATTTTGCACAGAAGATAGTACTGGGCTGAGCGAATATGACATGTATTCTGGGGAAATGGCCACTAATATGCTTTCACCACCAGGATACCGATCCACCCACACTTTAAACTTCCTGTCATGCCCATCAGTGTCTATTCTTCTCTCTATAATTCTTTCTCTCTCAGCCGCTGCAGCAGGATAATAAAGTATTAAAGATTGGTAGAGAGAAACAAATCTACTGCTGTCCACTTTATTTTTCCTAAGCTCACACCCAGAGGTCCAGCAACTATGGTTTCAATCCCCCCAGTTTGTATCCACATTCACTGGGTTACAGGACAACCACTATGAAAGGTGGGAGCAGATGAAGTGAGAAGGAGAAGGAGAGAAAGTGAAACAACAGGAGGAGGCGAGGAAAGGTAGCTCTTCCGCCTCAGTGTAGCGGAGCATGGAGAATGAACACGCTCGTCTTCATTTTCACACCATCCTCGGCTTTGCAGGGCTGGACTCAGTGCAGCAGGTCTATTTCTGTGGATTCACTGCTATGCAACAGAGGAAAAAAATCCTGCTGCGTGGTGTCATTTGCCACCTAATGATACATACAATGTAGGGACAATGCGCAGTGTATAGAATAAAGTGGACAGCTGCTCCTGCTGCAACTAATGATCAGTTTATTTACTGTCACTTCCATAACTTCCATAATTTAGTCTACAAATATCAGACAATAATTTAAGTACTCTAAATACAACTATATCACGAGATTAGGTAAAATAATATGACAGTAATAAAAACAACAAAATCTTCCCTTTGATCACAATACATGATAGAACATTTACATTTACAATGAAACATTTACGTAACATTATCTTCTAGTATTATTTGAATTAGCCTCATTTCAATGATCAGAACATAACTAGTTGCACAGAACCACCAATCAAGTCTGATACTCTGATTATCTCCAATAGACTGTCTCAATCTCTCTCTTTTAGTATTCCCTTGAACAATTCCTTCGCTTTCCTTGAGTTTAGTTACCTTTCTAGATGAATTTTTCAGACTGCTAATAACCTTCTTTATTATTCCTAGAAAGGATAAAGGAAACATACTTAACATTATAAAATACCCTGACCCTGGCTTAGGTAAGGAGTATCTGTATTCACTGTCCTTTCACGTAAATCCTATGTGTTCACCCATAGTGAATTAAGGCGGTATTGAGGCCTTGGGTTATTCCTATGAAGCCACAACTCATCCTCAGAATACAAATGTGTCAGTTTTAGGCTGAACTTCCTATTATAGCTTGGTAATAAGACGGAAATTATTAGGATGTATTTACCTAAGTAAAATGTAAATAATACACAAGCAATACCTTGTAGTGTATCAACAATGGTTGTGGCTGAGTAATTTTACATTCAAATATATGAATGAGGGGTAACAATGTGGATACAAATGTATGCATATAAGGCAAAACCAAATAGTAATACCATAGTGATATATAAGTAACAAAACAAACTGCTAATAATGTAAAATGGTAACATTTATGCATTCTAATGTTTTATACAATGATTTTAAAGTAGTAGTAACATAATAACTTCCTTTATAACATGGGTCCTTTGTCATAATACTATACTATTACAATATTATGATGCTGGAATTAATCCTACTTCATGTCCACAGCAAAATACTTTTTTTTCAAGGTAACAGTGTAAATATTATGTTTAATGCTGAAGCATACTGCTTGGAAAAATGTGTGGTAGTTTCTATTTAATACCACATTAACAACCTAATAAAAACAAGCTTTAAGAAGTGTGATGATTATCTGGAATCATGCGTGGTCATTTCTGTGTAATAACCAGGAATCAGCCCTGGACAATTCAGATATATTATACAACTATACGACTATATAGTTGCATAGGTATACTATACACCTATACATTTCAATATTACTATATGTATTGTATCGGAATGTTTCATCGCACATCCCATAATCATAAAACAAGTCTGTATTTACTAATTGTAAATGTTACAATTAATAAACAATCTAGCATCAATGATGTAGCTATTTTATGTTATACCACTAGGAAGATAAACCTATATAACTTATAGCTATAGAAGCAGAATGATGGTTCCACAAATGCAAGATGCTGTGGTTCCATAAATACGATCTGATCACACCATAAGACCTAAACATGGAGGGGAAAAAAACCAAAAACCAAAAAAGATATAGTGTTATGTTAAAAAGTGTTATATCTGGTTTTTACCTAATCATATAAATTAGAATATACTATTACTCAGCTAAAATCATTGGTGATGCAAAACATTACTTGTTTATCACTTGAATATTACTTTAGAAACTAAGTGGTAATAACCTGCTATTTCAAATTACTACCTTCTCGTTTTCACCTTATTACTCCACTATTACCACATTATTTTTGAGTAAATGCTACCCAGTTTTCTAGATCCTAATCAACAATAATGTGTACACATCTTCGGAGAGAAAACATACCGCTCAAAATAGTTTAGCAAAGATTATAAGACGTCAAATAGTCTCCCTTTTATATATAAATACTGCAATGAAATCTAATAATAATGCACAGCATAGTATTTTATGAGTCTACAGTTATAAAATGAATAACAATAAAAGACTGTTGTGGTAGCATCAGACACTGTATATTGGCATATTCATGCTTTTCAACTAAATGTATTTAAGGAATAACCCCAAGAGACTGTAGTCCGCTAATATTTTTCCCGCCAGCTAAATTAGCATCATGAACTCAGCTACTTTTGTTCCTATCCCCTAAGACAATCACTGCTGTGGTATTTTAGTTATAATACGTATACATGGTGATTTAAACATTTTCACACAGGTTTTATACTTGCCATACTGAATTGTTCAGTTACCCTGTTATCTTAAGTCTTATGTTAGAAATACATGTACTGTTAAGGCACTGAATGCTCATTTTCCTAAACAGACTGCTCTTAGTTTGTCTTTAAAGTATTGATTATTTGAAGGCTTCTTGATTGTTTTTTTCCTCAACCCAGAAGTGAAACGTAATTACCTTGTCACCATCAGATATGTTACAGTGGTTTGCCTTTATAAGTGCATTTGTTCTATTATGAATGTTGAAGAATTCGAGAGGGTCAAAATAAAGGGAAAATCAATATGGAGCCAGGGCATTATTTCTACTGGCCAACAGAGAGGGACCATTAAGATAATATATGCTCAATATATCGACCCACCAAAAATCCCCTGGAGAGCCCTGATAGACAAGTGGGAAGGGATTTTCTTTCCTATGAGCAAATGTCAAGGTAGTTTTGTACAAAGGACGTGGTGATTTATTCAAAACTTACAGGTTCTACTTATATTACTGAATTAAAAGCACACTTTATATATTAAATATTAAACATGTTTGAATGATATGTGCATTTGAAAACAATGGGAATGGGAAATAGGTTTCTGAATTTCTAAGATTTTCAGAAAAAATATGTGGTTATAGTTTTAGGGTTCATTAAAAATACTGTTTATATGTATAACTAATTTGCTTTTTTGTCCTTTCTTCTCATTTCTAACTTCCTACAACAACTGTCATGACTTTTGTTGCATTGCTTTTTTTACGTGTGGAACATGATCAGCTTTCAATGGATGTTCCATATACTATTATTGCTATTACTGCTAGTTTACATTGATATTGAATCCCATATTGTACATCATATTTATACTTATGATCTACAATCTTTAAAAACTAAATATAAATTTTGTGTTTATGTATCAAAACAGGCCATAAAAATGTTCTTCTTAGTTGAAATTCAAATATTAACTTTTAGAAATGTTTTTCCCAAACACCACCAAACAAAAGGAAATACTGCTCACCTTTTCCACTGCATATAATGCCATCAGAAGTCTCACAAAGCTCCTTGCTGTGGGCATCGCTCATATCACAAGATCTGGGGAACTGGCACAGCTTCCCAAACCAGCCCTCCTCACAGATGCACCGTCCACATGAACAGTAACCGTGACCTGGCGGTGGAGGGCAGAAGGGCCTTCGTTTAAAAGGAGACAGAATATGGAGCATGGTCATGAGAAAACACTGTAAATACAAGAAAAGGGAAAAAAAAAAGGTAAAGCTTTTACTAGCGGCAAAAGTCGAGAGAAATGCCACAGGAGAGTAAAAAAGACGGCAATAAAGAACATAAATACTGGAAGTTGACAGTGCAGACATCGAACCTTGACACTAATAGGCAGTACAAGGAGGCAGAGCTACAGGAAGATGAGAGAGAGACGCAGCAAGCTTATTGTATTTCCCCTGGGGACATGAAAGGAACTGTCATCACTGGTCTTGTCCTGTCCTTAATGAATCTCCAGTGCTTCAGAGAGAGATGAAAAACAAGAAATGGCAATGGCAGACGAAAACACACAAATATTTTCACCCACACATAAAATCAGGGACATGCACGATAATTGGCTGAAGGAGGCAACTGCTCCCGGGATTTCTAAATAGCTGTTAGCATCAGTGTGGTTTTGACAACCACTATAACAATTATGTCTCCCACCTCCAACAGAAGTCTTGCATCACTCACACCATGCTTATGTTTAAATAAATGCAGTGCAGACCCAGTTGCATCATTGACTGATTCCTTTGTGTTCACATCTGGCAACAGATGCCAGGTGGTTACGAAAACACCCTTACCTTGCTCCAAATTGTTTAATGTAGAGGTACAGAGGAGTGATCCAATCCACAGCTATTTGCTTCAAAATTTCTTTTTTTTTTTTTTAAACTAAAATCCTACAGAAAGGGAACCGTTAAGAAAGGAGCTGCTCTTAAGAGTTGTTAAACCACAATGGCAAAATGACAAAATCAAATACATTTATTAAAAAAATGGCGCTGAAAGACAAAGCACATACAAAACCAGGGACATGTAACTGGTTAAAGGAAGCAGCTGAGTCCTTGGATGTTTGCATCAGTCAATCAAACAGATTGTTTTCAGATTTTTTTCTGATTCAACACCACAAAAGTTAAACGGTCAAGACTCCTATAAACACATATATAAACAAACACAAACTTAGTTAAATGATTAATTTCACTGAATCTCAACAGATTTTCAAGGCACAGATTTAATTTTCTTTTTTTAAACCAGCACATTTTAGTCAATATTAATTTATTTTAAGGAGATTTATAATTCTGGTATTTTTTATCATTATTTTAAAGTATTATTTTGTTTTTATTATGTATTTTATTTATTTGCAGGAACAGCTTCTTACTATAAAATTCAATATTATATGATAAAAAACAAAATAAGCCGCATCCTTTTTAAAAAAATGTTTTGACACATTTATTATTCAGTTTTTAATAAATACACACACATTATAGATAGAATGATATTCCTTAGTGTTTTATAACTTTTTTCAGGGAAGTTTTGTTCAGATACAATATTTGTTCATTTGTGTCCAGATACCGAGAAGTTCATTTCTACTTACTCTAAAGCCAAAGTTTCTCTGAGCAAATGGGTGAAAAAGAAAGCCATGCACGACTGGCTCAATCAGACAGCTTGGGAGAGTTGCTAATTGCTTTAAAGGAGCAGAAACCTAGCACTCATTCAATGAGTTTGCGCCTGCCTTTCACAAAACTCAAACAAGTGCAGCTGCCTTCACTTAGTACTTAGATATGCTTTTAATGGAGCATGCATCGCACTTCAGCGTTTTGTTAACTTGTTATCAAACCCAGCAGATCTGTGCTACTTGCAGAAAGACTCTGACAGAGGTTTAGAGTTCAGTGCCACAAAGGGAAGAAAAAAAATGGAGCTGTGTGAGTACAAGGAGGAAGAGAAGAAACTAGTAAGAGAGAGCAAAAGATCTAAGCCCTTGGTCTCACCCCAAAACTGTAAATGTCATGTGACCACACTGTATTCACCAGGCATTAGCACTTACATAGCTCATTTGAATTAGACAGGTGAAGCAGTCACAGAGGTTAATTAACACAAAGAATGGAAGATGCACTCTGTTGTTCCTTTGCATTTCTTTGATTTTTCATCATTATTTTACAAAGAAATGCATGTTGGTATGTGGTATCTGATATTAATGCATTTATTAACCCAACACTTTATCTAAGATGTATTAATGTGAAGCCTGCTATCAACTTGGCTATGATGGAATGTATCTTCTCAGCCATTTTGGCTTATTTGCAGAGCAGTTTAAAACCAACACAAGGAGCATACACCACCAATGCTAACGATGAGGCCAGTGTTAGCTTAAAGCGGCACATTTATTTGCAGCTTATGATTTGATTTGTTAATGCAGTCTTTGATGTCTATGCATATTCACTCCCATTGTCACTAAAGTAGAATTTAATATTGCATGTTGCTTGACGAGTTGCAAATGGGACAGCTGGCATGACATTTATTGTTGCAGTGGTTATTTTCAAGTGCATGTCAGATTCAAGACAACATGAAGGTCTTGCACTATGAAAGTGAGTACAGAGTGCACAACAGACAGAAGGATCTTAGTTGAGACACAGTGCAGGTATCTAGCAACATCCCTTTAATAAAGAAACTTTCACTGTAGATATATTGACATGGTTTCAGTGGTTTCAATAAACCTAGGGAAAATCTGGAGACTACTGTGTGACTTTGTGGGGCACGGAGCCGTCATAATACCCACTTAATACCCACAGCCAGAAATCTGGCTAAACATGAATGTGGGAGCCAACATAATGACCAGCTTCAGACTTTAACTACTGTTCATGTCAATCCAAACATCAAAGTAATAATTATGCATGTAAAATCTGGACAGTTTAAAAGTTCAACACTCAGACTTGGCACTTAATAATGTAATATGAAAAGAAAGCAATTTATTGCCTTAAGCCTGAGGGCCTAAGATGTTCTTTTCAAACTTCCAACTGACAAATAATAACAAAATCCAGTCACGAATAGCTCCATTGAGATTAAAATAAACAACCCTGGTTTGGAAGAGAAATAAAACACAGTTATGTTAGAGCCAATTCAATCATTAAGTACAAAGTGGCATCTACACTATAGGAGGTCCTGTGTGATCTTCTGTTCAGTATGACTGACCACTCATGTTTTCTATCCCATATAACATGAATATTTCTTTGTCATAGTGAAGGTGTAAAAAAAAAGAAAAAAAGATGAAATTATGGACCAGAAGAAAGAGTGGACCGCTCTAAATTGTAGTGTACAAAGTAAAACTTTTGTCTTCTTGTTCTTTGTTTTTGTATATAACCCTCGTGAGCCAAGTAAGGACTGAGCTGACTGACAAGCTTGTTAACACAGAAGGACTGAATTATATACACTTGTCTCTTCTCTGCTGTCTGCAATGAGGTCCAAACATTCAGCAGCACTGACAGCACTGTACCATGACTTATGAAGTTTCTTACAAACCCCCTTGAAATAAAGCTCCTTTATGTTTGATCCTCACTTGTCACTGGCTGGCTTGTTTAGAGTGCCTTTCAGCTTCTCAAAATACCCAATGACTTCCACAGGCCTTTCAGTATACAGACATAATTGTGGACCTACTGTTGGTATGTATGCTTATGTTTGTTTGCATGTGCAGCAGTGCTGGAGATAGAAGCCTCCTCAAGGATTGTCCCTGGACAGCCCAACAGACAATGAGTGGCAGTAATCCAATCAATACTGCAGAAAATTACCCTCAGATGCTGCACTGCACCACTAATACAATAGTGAGACAGCTCACTAGAACATTAAAAAAAAACCTCTCTACTCTGGAAGATCCACATATTGATATATGGTAGCAGTTAGACAGATCACATGTGAATTTAAGAGAAAAGACATAGCTTGAAACTTTACTGACTAAACTGAGTTTTACTAAATACCTTCCCTGTTTGGTATACCTGTGAAGGAAACGCTCCTCAGTGTTGTTAAAAAGATATTAATTTGGAGGGGGAAAAAAAGAGCTATTATTTGGAAACCCGTGTATGTGTCATGTTTTATCACTTTTCCAGCTCTTTCATTACAGCAAAGGACCAAAAAAAGCAGATCTCTGAGTGGTGTATGTATCCAAAAAATACTCTGAGTCATGTAGAGTCAAATTAAAGAAGCTTTGTGATAATCATTGATATGACTCTCATGACCTGCACTACAATCCTTTTTTGTCTTTATCTGGATTCTGCCAGTCTCTCTCTCTCTCTCTCTCTCTTTTTTTTTTTTATCAAGTTCTAGCATCTATATTGGGGAACATTAAATTCAACTGAGCCTCTAATGTTTTAGTATAAGCTATTCATTACAGCATCTGTGCCAAATGGCTCAAATTATAAGCGCCAACTTCCCAAGACCTCAAACAGAAGCTTCAGTGGCTGAGAGAAGTTTCTCTAAAATTAGGCTCAAGGGTGTAGAGGGTTGTGCCTGTGGATATCAACGAGAGCAGACAGGATCACGGTGCACTGATCTTCAAATTTACAAACGCTACCGGCAAAGTTTCAAAGACCCCTTAGGGCACAACAAAGACTTAATGTGTGTGTGCGTGTGTGAGTGTGGGTCTGCGTGTGTTCGCTTACCTCCACAGACCTCTCCACCGATGTCCTCGCACTGACGGTCGTCACACTCACAGTTTTTGCCATGAACACGACTGTCCCCAGGTGGGTGGCAAGTACACTGTCCACACTGGCACTGACCTAGAAAAATAGAAACGTCTTCTCACATCTGAGCAGTTGTGTTGTGTTTTTAATAGAATAATCTTTCTTTGCCGGAAGTTGTTTACATAATCTTGTTGGGATTTTTTTTTTCTATTCAGCCTGTAATTTTAGGAAACTGATTTGCATACTGACTTTGGTGTAGAATTCACCTCTGAGATCTAAGTTATCATAGGTGTTAACCCCAAGCGTAATATTACACTAACCCTATATTTTGGAAAAATGCTAAACTGCTGCTTACACTTACAGTGGGGGAAGCAATCATTCAATCCCCTGCTGAATTTGTAAGTTTGCTTACTTGCAAAGAACTGAACAGTGTGTAATTTTTATGGTAGTTTGTTTGTAACAGAGAGCGACTGAATATCAGCCAAAATCCAGAAACATAAAACTTATAAATTCATTAGCATGTTACTGAGTAAAGTAAATATTTGATCCCCTACTACCCGGCTTGCTCTAGCCAGTTTGGCTCTGCGCCCATGTGCCAGGTAGATTACAGATCACTCAGTTAATCAGTCAATTACAGATAATCCTGATCTCATTCCAACCTCTCCACAACCATGGGCAAAGATGGTGGGATGTCAGGAGGTCAAAGGATGTCAGGGCCTGCAGAAGGCTGGAAAGGGCCACAAGACCTGCAAAAAGCTTGCTGAGAAGGTGACAGCTGGGGGTGTGATTATTCAGAAATGGAAGATATATATAATTACCATCAATCATCCTTGGTCTGGAGCTCCATGCAAGATCTTGCCTCATGGGGTAAATGGTAAATGGACTGGTTCTTATAAAGTGCTTTTCTACTCTCCTGGGGCATGTCGTATAAAACATGAGGCATGCTTTATACAATATGCCACATTAATCCATTCACACGAGCACTTCTTCTTAAGTTCTTTCTATCTAACATTCACACACATTCATACAACTTGGAGTTAGTATCTTGCTCAAGGATATTTGACATGCAGACTGGAGCATCCAGGAATCGAACCAGTAACTGTCTGATTAGTAGACCACCACTTGAGCTAGAGCCAGGATGGTCATGAGAAAAGTGGTGAATCCTCCCAAAACTATACAGGAGGAGTTTTAATGATCTGGGCTGTTGAGACCAGCAAGAACACAATTAGTAAAACACTACCCAGTAACGGACTGAAACATGAAAAGTCCCCTTGCTCATAAGGTACGGTGGCGGATGTGTGATCCCTGGCTCAGTTGCAGGCGAGGGGTGGTGCAGTGAGCTCAAGGGGCGGTGCCAGGGAGGTTGGAGGGACAGGTGGATGTGATTGTCCTGACAAGGATTTCCCTTTTTCAGTGATGTCGGAGACCAGAGGGGAGAGGAGTGTGCAGCTGACAGGAAGTTGGCTGCCGTGTGTGCCGGAAAAAGTATTACTGTGTTCTCAATAAAAAGCTCAAAACGAACAGAAACACAGTGTGCTGGGTCGGAATCCTTTAAAGGGACATATACAGGCCCATCTTAAGTTTGCGAGTGAACATCTAAATAATTCAGAGGAGGCTTGGGAGAAAGTGCTGTGGTCAGATGAAACCAAAATTGAGCTCTTTGGCATCAACTTGGCTTGTCGTGTTTGGAGGAAGAGAAAGGCTGAGTATGACCTAAAGCCTAAAGAACACCACACACCCAGTCAGGCCCAGAGGTGGAAACATTATGCTTTGGGGCTGTTTGTCTGCTAAGGATTGGACAGGGCCATATACCGTAAATCTTGAAAAAGGACCTCTTTCCCTCAGACTGAACACTGAAGATGGGTTGTGGATGGGTAGCAAGAAAATGGCCCAAAAAATACAGCTAAGAGAAGAAAAAAGTGGCTTAAGAAAATGTGCATTAAGGTGACGGAGTGGCGTAGCCAGTCAGCAGACCTTGATTCTATAAAAAAATCTGTGAAGCGAGCTGAAGCTTGGAGCTGCCAAGCAGCTGCCAAATAACCTCTTAAAACATGTGGATACCCTAATTGGGCTTTCATCAAGTCAGCAAAGATGCACAGAAAAAAGATCAGACACCAATTAGGGAGCATCAGAAAGACAAATGCAACAACATTGTCATCCCCTATGTAGCCGGTTTATCAGAAAAACTCAGGAGAGTCTTCTCCAAGCACGACATTCCCAGTGTACTTCAGACCCAGCAACACACTCAGACAAAAACTAGTTCATCCCAAAGACAAAATTCCTAAACACAAACTTAACAACGTAGTGTATGCTGTACAGTGTAGAAAGGAATGCCCAGACCTCTACATCGGAGAGACCAAACAGCCACTTTATGAACACATGGCACAACATAGAAGAGTCACCTCGACGGGACAAGACTCGGCTGTCCATCTGCATCTAAAGGACAACGGCCACTCTTCGAGGATGCCAATGTTCACATTTTGGACAGAGAAGACAGATGGTTTGAAAGAGGAGTGAAAGAAGCCACCAATGTCCACTGTGAATGACCATCTTTGAACAGAGGCGGTGGTTTACAACACCAACTGTCTGCCATCTATAATCCAGTTTTGAGATCCTTCCCAGACGCCTTAATGCCCACTCATGTCCTGGGCCATCTGACCTCAGGAAATCACATGTTAGGGTGGGGCTAGGTTTCACAGTGTGTTCACCCGAAATCTTGGCTGATTGTGACCCACACCTGTTTTCACACCTTGGCTCATGTGATTAGGTAGAGGATCAATAGGGGGTCCATGACCCTCTTGGGGACACTCCCACAGGGCTTAAAATCCGGGACCAGTTGCTCTTAGACCTGAAGAAGCTTCTCGGATGAGAAGTGAAATGTCTTCAAGGAAACTTAAAGAAGTCCAAAACGCTTTTCTTTCCAAGCTCCTTAGAGTAATATAAATTGGTTTGTGATTTGTGTGTGTGTGTACCTGTGTGAGCGGGCTGATGGATTTGCATTGTTGGGACCTGTGTGGTTCCCATCTTCTGGCTCACACACCTGATAACAGTCACCCACCTGCTAATGGTCTTTGTGGAAGCCTCAAAGAGACTGGACACTCAAAACTGTGTTTACCTTTCTGAAATGTTATTATTATCCATTATAAATAAATGCACTGTCATCACTTGGAACTTTCCGTGTGAGCCCCACCTCTACCTCAATCTCCTTGACAGAGACAGGATGTTTTTTATTTTAGAGATATTGGGCAAATGGAAGAAAGCAGTCTAAAATATTTGTTCAATATGTGGATTAAAGGACATATCCTGTTAAAAAATGACTCCACGATTCTTCAGTGTTACATGAAGCAAAGTTAATGCCATCCAGAGTAAGCATCTGGTTAAATACCATATTTACAAGATTTTTAGAGTACAAAAACCTCAGTTGTATTTGAATTTAGAAGCAGAAAATTACAGGTCATTCAGGTCTTTGAGACATTCCTGCAGCTTAACTAGTTGGTATGGGGTATCTGACTTTGTGGATAGATAAAGTTGGGTGTCATCTGCATAGCAGTGAAAATATATGCTATACTGCCTAAGGGAAGCAAATATAATGTAAAGAGAACTGGTCCTACCTGTGAAACTTCTATCTTAAATATGATCAACCTACCTCTTATATGTACCACAGGCCTTCAAGCTGGCTGTAGTTAAACCGTTACTTAAAAAACCATCTCTAGACCCAGCGATCTTAGCTAATTATAGGCCAATCTCTAACCTTCCTTTCATATCAAAAATTCTTGAAAGAGTAGTTGTCAAACAGCTAACAGATCATTTGCAGAGGAATGGCTTATGACAGTGGACTCATCTCTG
>VUQG01015992.1:0-10390 GCA_015106755.1 Etia nguti | reverse complement strand
ATGACCTACACACAAACACAGAGACATTTGCAGTACACACAGCATACTGTGCAGCATAACATAAGGCTACAGTTGCCAAATTTATAGAACACTGTTTCTGTATTATGTGCTGCCACATATGTGGAAGTCTTTGCACTGTTCTCACTATCAGTGGCTGGATTGTCATCACTGCATGACTGACCCATGCTGCAATAACAAATGCAGCTGTGCAAGTGCTTCTGTGGTTATACTGAGCAAATAGCTGGTACATGCATTCACAGCACATGTGTGGACTATCAGCAGATCAAATGAAAAATACATGCACATGGAAAATCAACATGACCTTCAAGTTGCCTTACTACAAGAGCTTTCAGTATGTTCCACTGAGCAAATGGTGGTGTTCTCCAGCGACCATTCAGTTGGAAGTATATAATTGACAAAAGGAGTGGGTGGGGGTGAAGGGGCAAGAGTCAGAAAAAAAATCAAAAGTAAAAATAAAATAAAGAAAAAAGAAATCTGTGTTTAAAGTGAGTTCTCCAGCCCCTCTCTTTCTCCACTTCTGCAATAGAGCAGATCAGCCTGGGAGTATTGAATACAGGAAATACAGCCGTGTGGATAGTCTCTATTCCATTCATTATGTATGAGCATAAATGTTACAAACTAGCAGTTGTAAAGACATCCATGTTGCATCTGGATCTTTGAGGGTTGCTCTGCTCGTTTCAACCATGCACACTGTAATGCTAAATAATGGGAACCATGAAAGCTCCAGAGAAAAGCAGAGTAAAAAGAAGCTACATTCATGCGCCTCAGATTTTTGGCTGACTGCAGCTTTATCAAGCTGTTATAACTTTACCGCTTTTATTCATTCAATAAACAGGAGGTCCTTCAACATTACAAGTGGTCAGTTATCATTGTGGAGCTTTAAACATAGAAAAATGTTAGAATTAATAAGCCAGCTGTAACTTTGTTATTGTTTTTCTGACATTTATTTCACTGCTGACTTGACCCCCTTCGAAGCACCTCCATCAACACTTCTCATACACACCTCCCTTCATTCTTCACTCCGTGCTATTGCTTCTCTCCCTCTCTTTATCTGTTTGCCTCTGTCTTAGACTAAGGAGTGAGAGACTGGGGAGTCCCATTGGCATTCTTTAACATCTCCTAGGCTCACTTGTGTTCAGAGAGTCATCTGTAGATCAGGAAGACAAAAAGACGCTCCTGAGCCTTTGCGTCACTCAACAGGTAAGCACGGCTCCCTTTCTCTCATGCAAATTCGCACACCTATTCAAAAGGTTCTTGGCTTTTTTAAGAAGGAGGTACGCCCTCTCTGTGTGTCTGTGTGCTTGCCTCACTCTTTTTTCTGTGTACCCTAGGCAGGCAGATGTGCCTGAGTTGGTGAGGGTTGAAAGGAGGCTTTGCCTCTCTGTCTCTCAACTTTTTCCTGAGGAGAGCAGGTGTGTCAGTTTGTGTAACGAAGTCAGTGTAATCCAGTAAACTTGAACACTTTGAGCCAAAGGGACCGGAAACAAAGAAAGTGTTTACTTGAGTGCTTTGAAATTGGACTGGGCATGTGTATTGGCCAAGCTGATATGATTTAGCTTGTCTGCTCTAATCAGAGTGCTTATAAAATGCCATGTTTAAATGAGAAATCGAGGATTTAGATGTAATTAGATTCTGTTGATAATCTAATCCGCATCTTTTAGAAGCCCTCTTTATCAGCAACTCAGAGCTGAAGCAGTAATAGTTCACAAGACAGCTTCTATAAGCTACAGTAATTGTACCCAGAGGCAATTGGTGAGATTGGTAAGAGTTTAGGTTGGCATTAAGATGTATGACCACATCTGAAATGGATGGCTGCATGGAGGTTGAAACTTCATTTTCTGCGCATTGACTGATTTCATGGGGTTTTATGTTAAATTGGGCTAGTATTGAGTGTATTGAGTCGTTTGATGATGTTATGAAAGATGCCATTAAAAATCTACCTGTCGGGGTCACGCTGAATAGTTCAGCTACCTCTAATGTCCTTGCGGGGAGAGTGGCAGCGTTGTCTCTAAAAGCGAATCAAATTTCAAATCAAACTTTCTAATTTGCATTTGTAAGAAGCTAGTGAAGAACAAGGTCAAAAAGAGAAAAAGAAAAAACTGAACCAATTGAGTGCTGCTGTAGTAAAATATGTCTCTTTCTTATAGTCGAAGACAAATTAAATTGCCATTCACTCTGGTATTTATCTAATGCCACATTTTGAATGACACGTTACAGTTATTCTGCAAATGCTACACCATCGCACTTTTTTTGCATACAAAGGAAATAAACATGTATCATTTAATGAGCATTCTTGCGACTGGCTGTATTTTTAAGGCAATTAAGGTGGTTGTTTGACTAGGTAATGGGAATGTGGGGAGGTCAGCCAGGCTGTGTCTGCTTTCATTAAGAATCCCAATGAAAATGGTGACTCACGAGGCCAACAGCAAACGCTCTGTGCTGCACAAACATTTCTCCTCCTCACAGGAAATGGTTGATGTTTAAAGCCTAAATCCCAAAGGTAGAGATGAGATTTTGGCATTTCTAATTGTATGGTGACAAATGAACAGAATCCAGTACTTCTTATCAAGAGATGGAAAATGCTAAATTGCCATCCACGTGAGGACAAAATGTTAAGAAGAAGCCGGGAAATTATTGTCTTTGTGTTTACCTACATGAGGCAGAGATAAATAGAAGAAGGGCATTTTTAACCTCAGAAAGATTTTCTATTAATTGAAGAGGGAAATAATTGCCCTTGTGTGTTCAAAGAGTATACTTGGGACTCTGAAATACACCAATGTTTTGAGAGCGAAAAAATAATTAAGTGTGAGTTAATTCTTATCAAAGCCTGTTGGAGTGCAACTAATCGACTCAGGGAAGATGCGTCAAAAAGCTATTGCCTCCAATTCATTTTGTCTGTTCAGATGAGAAAATGTTTAGTTTTCAATTAAGTAAATCACTATTATTTGTTCCACTCCTGCAGCAGATACATTGAAGTGATTACATACTGATTTAAAATCCACAGAGCTCTCTTCCAGGTCAAATAACTCAAGTCTGTATCCACAATATTGAATGCTATTGGCTTGGAACCACAGCACTGCCTATGCCATTAATTTCTAAAATGTTCCTTTGTCACCATTCACAACAGGAGCATGCCACGATGCAGAAAGTGGACCACATTTCTATACTCATTTATCTGGAGAAAATATCCAAATGCAAACTCTAATTGACATACAAATTGACTATCTTAATGGACTGTGCCAATACAAGTGTTAACCAGAACACTCTGTATGTCCTCTTACCTCAACATTTACAACAACCCATATGGAGATTTTCTGACTCACAGCAATATTCAAAAGTTCTGAGCTAACCCTCATGACCTCCACTGAGGAGGTTATGTTTGCGGTGTCATTCTCTCTATGAAGTCAAAATGTTTTGAATGAATTCTGATAAAATCTATTTAAATCTAGCTTACATCTACCAAGGTCTTCAAGGCCATCTTAATGGTTTATTGGTCAAAAACTGACGAAAGACTTTAGAAACTATGATTTTTGCAAGTGTGGTGTGTATTCAACACATACAGTGAATATACATTAAAAGTATTGTATAAAGATTTAAAAATTTGATGCCAACTTTCACCTTTGAGCTCTCCTTCAAGGTCAGAAGCTATTTAAACCTATGTTTCTTACTACCATTGTTTGTATTGACAGCATATAGGTATATAGGGATTCATATATGGGGCATCTAAATATCCCTTTACTTTGGATCTTTGACCTTTTCCTCAGGGTCAAATAAGGTCAAACATTCATAAAATGTATTTTATCTTTAAATGTATGTTTATAATTCTAGACCCTTCGTTTGAATTGGCAGCATTTTGGAAATGATACACTGGTATATAAGGAGTCTAAATATCACATTATAGTTTGGATCCAAATATCATGTTGTCTTTGACCTCTGATCTCACTCTTGCTTTTCACATCTGCCCTTCTTTCCAAAATGCATGATATCCTTAAAGAAAGCATTGTCAAGACAAAGAGAATGAGGTGCCTAGTTAGTTAGAATTTTACTGTTGTATAATATATAATAAGCTCAGGTTTTTGATGTCCATTTATTTATAAATCCATACCCATTATCATTACCTACTTCTACATAATGTCTGTGTAATCAGAGTAAACATGCTACCCTTATTGCAGTTGTACTGCCCTACAAATTTCTTATGTTTAAAAAGAACAAAGAAAACAAAATGAATATACACAACATGCAACACTATTCCATTAAAAGTAAATACTGCTCAGAGAGTGAGTTGCCTTGGTGGATATTTGCACTCTCTGAGTGTTTCTTGTTTCTTTATACTTTTCTAGGAAATGGAAAATACGTGCAGAGATTTTTGAAATTGAAATATGTATAAATACAAATGGAAATCCAGTATATAAAGCAAAAACAGAGGTTATATCATTCTAACAAGATTGAAGTCAACATTTGATAGGGCCGCCTTTGTATGCCCATCTTTAACACATCTTTTAGTCACATTTCTTTTACTCTTCAGAAATAATTCTTCAGACTTATCGAAGGGCATTCAAAGCTCTTCTTTAGATGTTGGCTACCTTTTGTTCCACTCTGTGTAGTGTTTCACTGTGTTTTTTTCTAATCAGGTATGCTTTTACTGTATTGGCAGTGTGTTTGGGATCACTGTCATGCTGAAAAATGAAGCTGTTGTCAATCAGATGCTTTCCAGATGGTATTGCATGGTGGATCAAAATCTGACGGCACTTTTCTGTGTTCATAATGTCATAATTTTTGACAAAATCCCAAACAGCACTGGCTCATCTTAAACCCTGACAGAGCCTCCACCATGTTTTACTGATAGCTATAGACACTCTCTCCTGACCTTTTCTGTATATATTAATAAGAATTTAAACTAGAAATTTTAGATTTGGATTCATCATTTCATCAGGCCTATTGACACTGATTTTCAGTCCAGTTCTTGTGTAATTTGGCATACCTCAGCCTTTTCTTCCCATTTACTTACTAAGAACAGGTTCTTGGGAGCCACCCTTCCATTCAGGCCATTTCTGATGAGGCTTCAGTGTACAGTAAACGGATGAATGAAAGGGCCAGATTTACCTCTCAGGTCCTTTATCAGGTCTTTCCTGTTTTTTAAGGACATGACTTTAAGATACAATTCATAGGTTTTGTTTTTTACACCTACATTATTTTGGATCCTCCAGCTCTCAGTTTTCTTCAAATTTTTAGGGATAATCTACAAACCATGCCAACACACTCCAAGTTTTTTGCTCATAGCCTTTTGGGAATCACCTTGTTGGTGCAAAAATTAATTTTTATGTTTGTGTTGTCTTTGGCATTGTCATAGTTTTAACTAAACAAATGTGACCAAATTTTGCAACAGGCACCAGGACTGGACTGACAATAAGCAAAAAAGTAGCCAACGTCCAGAGAGAAACAGCTTCAGAAAGCCTGGAGAACTGTTGCTGAAGACCACTTTAAAAATTACAAGAATGTCTGGTTCCTTGGAAGAAATAAAGAAATCAGGGGTCTTTTAAGATTTTTGCACAGTACTGTATCTACCATTTTATGCATAAAGTTATACTGAGTTTTCACAAATAAAATCATTTTATAAGGCAGCTACTATGCTATATAAATCAAGTGATAGTGGTTTAAGGGACCAGTATGCTGCATTTAATACAAATTCTAAATTTATATTAGTGAAACTTAGATCACTACTTAGGACGTTTTTGTTCCATTTTTTTTGTGCTTCCCATGTATACACTGGTTTCCACGGGCTAAGTTTAAAAATCAGCTCTCAGAGGCTGAGAGAAAGGTCCTTTATCTTCCATTCTTTGCTCCCAAAGCTGAGTCTTTAAGAAAAGCCAGGAGAAATGCTGCAGAGACCACAGAGGTCTTTAGTGCAACTAATCACAAATATGTGTATGGCCCTAAGGGAATTGTGCACACTTTCATAATCATCACAAGACTAACTCTAGCTCAACGAAAATGTTCCTCCGCATTTTCTCATTTGAAACACACTGCAAAGACTGTATCCTCATGAAAAAGTTTTTCACCATTAAATGCCATTAAAATTAAAACCAGACTCTCAAATGCTTTTAATTGCCTAAAGCTCCACTTTAATGGAACAACGAGTGATTCATTGATTAACTGAATGATCGATTGGAAGTCTGCAGAGATAGAGCTGTAGACATGTGCTTGACTGTTACATAAAATGAATGCTCATTTAAATAATAAATAGTATGTCAGCAAATCAAATCATGTCAATACATAAACACTCACAAAATATGACTAAATATGGAAAGAAAAATAATCCTTCTCATCCTGTCTTTCTAACCTAATGTCTGCCTGTAGTGGATCTGTATATGTCATTTGTGAATTTTTTTTTTTAAATGGTTGTTCCAGGGTTGTTGAAGGTCAGGTGTCAGCGGTGAAATGGACTTCTTGTCAGCCTGGATTGTGTCTCCTGCAGTCCTACCCTTTCTCTGTTTTATCTTGGGTAAGAGAATCAAATGTCACCGTGGAGTTATTACAGTAACTGTGGCCTTTCCAAGTCCCTTCTGTGTTCTGGCTAGTCAACAGAGCACTGGGAACCTTGACTTTTTTAAGTCTTAATTTTCACTGAAACAGAATAATGTCTGTGATACATTCAGGTCGCCTTCTCAACCTGGCTCAAATAAGAGTTTACAGTAAGTAAAGCACTGTACAACCTTAATCTCACGCTCATCTCTTCACCTTACACTTTGAAAATCTTGCCTTGATTGCCATGTTTTCTGCAGCAATAGTTGATTTACTGTGGCTCTTATATAGTGCTGTAAGAAGGTATTTGGCCTTTTCCTGATTTCTTTTTGTTTTCCATATCTATCATACTTCCATATTTCAGATAACCAAACAAATTTCCATGTTAGACAAAAACAAACCACAGTTTTTCATTGAAGATTTCATTTATTACGGAATAAAAGCCATCCATACATTTGGTGTATGTGAAATGTAACTGCTTATTAAATAATGAATTATCTGCGATTAACCACAGTTTTTGGAAAGCTGAGTTCAATTTTAATAGCCACCTCCAGACCTGCTGAATCCAGAAATCACAGAACCTGTCTGGCAAAGTGAAGTTTAAAAATCTCAAAGAGCAACACAACTTGCCACGACCTTAAGAAAATGATGAGAATCAAACTCATTGACATCAATCGGTCTGGAAAGGGTTTCAAAGCCATTTCTAAGGTTTTGGGACTCGAGCAAACTACAGTTTGGAGCCATTATCCACAAATCAAGAAAAGATGGAACAGTAGTGAAACTCTACCAAAATTACTCCCAGAGTGCACTGACGAGTCATCCAGAAGGTCACAAAAGAACCCAGAACAGCATCTAAGGAACTGCAGATCACATTTGGCTCAGTTAAGGTCAGAGTTCATGATTTAACAACAAGGAACAGGCTGAACAAAAATGGCAGCAGAGTTCCAGGGTGAAAACCACTGCTGACCAAAAAGAACACAAATGCTTTTATCATATTTGCAAACAAAACATCTTGATGATCCCCCAGACTTTTGAAATCATCATTTAAAAACTGCATTTTGTATTGGCTTGTCTTTTTTAATATTAAAATTTGTTTGATCTGAAAAATGTAAGTGTGAGAAATATGCAAAAAAAATAAATTAAAAGTTTCAACATCATGATGGTTTATAATAAGTCCTATAGGTAAATGGTAAATGGCCTGCATTTTGTATAGCGCTTTACTTAGTCCCTAAGGACCCCAAAGCACTTTACACTTCATCCACCCATTCACACACACATTCACACACTGGTGATGGCAAGCTACATTGTAGCCACAGCTGCCCTGGGGCGCACTGACAGAGGCGAGGCTGCTGGACACTGGCGCCACCGGGCCCTCTGACCACCACCAGTGGAAAGAATGGTGCATAGGACTTACTATTAAAATTTTATTGTCTCTTCTGTTTGCTTATATAGCAAAGCTATTCTGTTCCCATTCAGACCGTGCAATATCACCCAACAGTTTTTCATTGAATGTTTGTTTCATCTCCCTATCATATGCTGCTACTCTTTTATTCATTTGCACAATCACTTTTAGAATAACCTGCACTGATAGCTAAGCTAAGCTATTTATTTTTCAGGATATGGTTATATTGTTACTTGTTACAGTTATTTGATATTATATTTTGCACTATCCTACTGTATATTACTGTATACTTGTATTCTATTGTACATATTGTATATCTTATTCCTCTGCTCCTCTGTCTCTCTTGCTGCGTTGAGCATGTGTATGACAAAGTTCTCCTTATCTTATCTTATCTTATCTTATCTTATCTTAATCAAGTAGAACGTCACTGGTTATATCTTTTCCCTGTTTTTGGCTGATGGACAATTTGTATTACGACCAGTTTGCCACCAGATTTATTCTGGGCATAAGAGAAAATTATTCACAGAAAATTAGTTCTTCATCCAGAGTAATGTTATGTTATTATTGACTAAACTGTAATTTGGCCTGTAACTTTTCTTAGATGGGGGTTGTTTAAGATTTTGCTCAATTGTCACGATTTTTTTTTTTAATTGTTGGCTTTTATGTACAATTTCTGTTTTTACTTGGTCATCAAGTACTTTATAAAGAAAGTAAATAACACCAAGTTAATGTCACATCATGTTTCCATGGTGACAAATGACTTCCAGTTCATGGAATTTACCAAACACAATTAAAGAATAGAGATACAAGAAATATTGTTGCTCTTTAACAGCAACCAATAACTTTAACTTACAATGTTAAAATAAGTATGGAAATGTGGGTTAAGAGTCAAATTACACACTTGCAAACATCTATGTGACAAAGTGGATGAGCAGTTGGACTCTTCAGTTGTCTCATACTGTAAGTATTAACTTTTTACACATTAAGCACATTATTCTCTACATATGTTTATTTGCTGTGATTTGCTATTGCCAAAGTAACATTGCTTTACTTACTCTACCTGGTTTGTTTGTGTAACCATTATGTTGCAGTCAAAATCAAACATTCAGCAGATTAAAGCAAACAGTTAGTCACATGTTGCTTTACATTTTATTATGTTGCAGGTTTAACTCATTTGTATTCTCTATTGTTTCTTTGTTCTGAGTCTCCATGTAGGTCCCCTCCAGCATTTCCTGACTTTTAAAGTGCTGATGATGTCATGTCTGACATCACCAGGTTAATCCAAGAAGAGGGGAGTTTTTTGCACAGGAATGTTTCCTTTTGTTTGTTTTTTGGGATTATGAACTGATTTGTCGGAATAGTTTTCTTATATAGAGCCATTTAGCTGTGTAAATGAGTTAATCAGGAGAGTGGTGAGCTTTATGTGATTCTCAGCCATTTGTGCTGACTTGTAGATTTCTCAGCTTAAGCTAGTGGTACTGGCTAGACTAACTGAAGGGGAATTGACAGGTGAGCTGTGTTGCCTAGTCGTGTGCTCTTTGTTTTCTTTTATGAGTTAATTTGGGAGAGTTTTGTTTGAAGTTTCATGTAAAATGGGGGTCATTATAAAAAAACTGCTCATCTCTGGGAACCCAAAATGTCTTCTGAGTCTGGTTAGCCACCACCTTCCTTGACACTCGAGCCAGACTATTTCACAAGCCACAGCAGAGATTTTGACAGTTTACAGAAAAATAAATAAATAAATGCAACATTACATTCACTCATGATGGTTGTATTTCATTCAGGTATTGAAATCATAATTGCTGTTATATGAGATTCCAAGTCTTACCTGGTTTCTTTTATATGTAAAATTACTAATTGGTCAGTTAAATACAATAGCCCAAAACCTTTGGTAAGATGGTCTAAAGCTTATTTAAAAAAAAAAAAAAAGCCAAACAAGCTCAGTAAGAACAATTATCCTTGTTTCTGATTTTTCCTGGACCAGTTTGGCATATTTCTGTTCATTGTTTTGCTTTTACATCTTCCAGCATATTGTTTTTTTTCATGACTAAAGATGCTTCAGTAAAAACTCTTCATGCACTACCTTCAAAGCACCACAGACAACTTGCGACTAGCTAACATTACACCAAATAGGAGCTGCACAGCGAAATATTTCCCTCAAGAGGAGGAGAAGGAGGAGGTGGAGAACAAAACAGAGCATAAATACCTGAGTTAAATCTATCAGAATACCACAAACACGACTGCACGTGAATACAAACGTTATTCCACATCGGCTGAATGGGTGAATGGACAAATGCTGGCTGGTGAGAGTTGTTTTTACAGCTGTTCTGCAACAGATGGTCAACAAAAAACTGAACTGAACTCTTAACTTCAGGGACCAGGATATGTGGAAGCCCATTTCGGCCACTAAAAAAAAAAAAAAAAAAACAAAAAAATTATTTTTCT
>VUQG01015991.1:17605-32545 GCA_015106755.1 Etia nguti | reverse complement strand
AAGAAGAACACAGTGAGCTGCTTGAATGACTATCGTCCAGTTGCTTTAACACCTATAATTGCCAAATGTTTTGAACAGCTCATCATGTCACACATTAAAGCTGCCATCCCTGCAGACCTCGATCCACACCAGTTTGCATACAGGGCAAACAGGTCGACAGAGGACGCCATAATAACAGCTCTTCACACAACCCTCACACACCTGGACAGTAGTAACACCTATGTGAGGATGCTGTTTGTGGACTTCAGCTCTGCCTTCAATACAGTTCAACCCCACAAACTGGTTAAAAAACAAAGCAACTTAGGACCCAGCAGCTCACTGTGCACCTGGATATTGGACTTCCTGAGCAACAGACCCCAGAACGTCAGAATGGGAGAGCACACCTCCTCCACCCTCATTCTGAACGTAGGTGTCCCACAGGGGTGTGTCCTCAGTCCCCTATTATACTCACTTTTCACCCATGACTGTTCTCCAATCCACACCAGTAATGCCATTATAAAATTTGCTAACGATACCACCATCATAGGACTGATCGACAACAACAATGATTCAGCCTACAGAGAGGAGGTTCAGCATCTGAAGTGATGGTGTGACGACAACAACCTGCATCTGAACAAAGCCAAGACCAAGGAGATGGTAATCGACTTCAGGAGAACAAAGCGATCGGAGCACTCTACCCTCTACATTGATGGAGAGGAGGTAGAAAGGGTAGAGAACTTTAAGTTCCTCGGGGTCCACATCTCGACCAACCTTACCTGTCCACAAACATTTCCCACCAGGTAGGAAAAGCACAACAACGGATGTACTTCCTCAGGAAGCTGCGTCAAGCCCAATTACCCCAGAGACTGCTATTAAACTTCTACCACTTCACCATCAAGAGCCTTCTGACTTACTGCTGCACACTCTGGTTCAACTGCTGTACTGTGGAGGACAAGAGGAAACTGCAGCGGGTGGTGAGGGCAGCAGAGTGAGCAATAGGCACCTCACTAACCCCCCTCATTTATACTGGCAGACTTCAGCAGAAAGCCAGTATCATCATCAAGGACCCCTCGCACCCTGGACACTCACTTTTTCCCCCCCCTTCCCTCTGGTAAAGGCTACAGGTCCATCAGTCAAAGACAAATAGACTCAATAGAAGCTTCTACCAACAGGCTGTCAAACATGCCCTACCTCCACCCTGATTGGAGGATAACTGTGCTGTTAACATTCATGGACACTTGCACTGTACTTATCTATAAACAGTATTCATTACAGTATTTATATAAATAGTACTCATTACAGTATAATACAACCAACATTCGTACCTCTATTTATATAACTGTTCAGTAGCAACCAGCATTCCTACCCCTTAATCATGTGCAATACCACCAATCACATCGCACCTTATACTGCACTGATCCTACCCCTTACACTGTACCAGTAGATATATTTATATATTTTGTTTCTGTATATAACGTGTGCGTTACCTCTTAAGCTTATTTTTATCTAATCTAATCTAAATGAGACTAAACTATATTCAAAAAATAACATGAATATATAAATACTAATTAGAAAACGCAAAACAATAATATTTCTGCATTTATTTCTTATAAAACAGGTATAGTAACATTTGATCCCAGTAAAAAACATAAAAAATATTAATGTACAGAAAAAAATGGCCCTGAAAACTATCCTCAGTGGGTCCCAACAGGATAAAAGTGTTTACTGTTGTTTTTCCACAGTGATCAAGTCTTTTAAAGCTAAAATATGATGTTATTGACCTTTCATCAGTATAAAGAATAAATGTTTAGGCATTAAATCGATCTTCTGAAAATACTGCATGCAGAACTTGCATTACACTTAATAATTTTAGAGCAACAGCTTAACAGCTTATAATTTAGCTTTATAAGCTGTTTTTCCCCCAGTGGCCAAAAAACCCCACTTAATGCAGCTTTATAGGTGCACTCTGAAATTTTCTTGTAAACAAACCAAAGAAATGTTTGCGTTTAGTGTTTCTCATGGCGCCGTTAACCATAAAGATTATAAATACAAACAATCTGAAGATCACAAACCTTGTCATGTAGGTACTGGTCTTTGTAGCTTTTCAGCGGTTTGCCATCCAGCAGGATCTCCCCTTCTATTGGCTGGTAAAACCTCTCCAGCAGCTTCACGCAGGTGGACTTCCCTGATCTATTAAGCCCCACAAGGGCAGTGATTTGGCCTGGCTTTACCTCCAGAGATATATTCTGGTGAAAGACAGGTATATTTTAAGGAATGCTTAACTTGAAATGTGATACATGCACAGGACAAATTAGTGCATACCTTAAGGACAAGATTTTCTTCATTTAATTTTCCATTATATGAAAATGTAACATTTTTGAATTGAATGTGTCCCTGAAGATTTTCAGGGGCCAAAGTGCCATCTGGGGGTACTTGAGGTTTTCTATCCAAAAATTCAAAGATTTTCTCAGAGGCTCCAATTGCTTTCTTCACTTGTGGGTAATATCGCATGACAGCCTGAAAGAGAAGTAGTCGTGAATAAGAAGAAAAAATGTCCATCCATCTATGCTTCTTCTTGGCTGATGGCTCACCTCAACAGCAGAGGCAAACTGCAGCTCATAAAGGACGAATGACACGAGATCTCCACTGCTGACGGCCCCCCTGGTCACAAGCGTCCCCCCGTAGTACAGAATGCATACCTTCAAAGCTAGGGTAGTCATCTGGAGAAACAAGAACAATAGCTTACAGAGTGATCAACTGTAAAATGAGTTACATTAGGTATTAATCAGTAATTGACCTTGATGCAGAAGTCTACATTTACAGTGTATTCCTCTGCTCCACCTTGGTGTCCTCGCTTTTAGATTTATTGAAAATTGGTTTGTTTGATTTAAAGTTAAAACAAGCCCTTTATGCACTTTACTTTGAAACAGGAGAATATAATAGGTTCAGAAGCAACAAAGATTGCAGCTGGACAAATGTTTGGTATCTGCTACACTCCTTACCAGCTTATTGTGCGATATAATGACGGGTTTGGCGTCTTAATAACAAGGCCTATATATATTCATAGGTGTGAGAAATGCACCGCTTAAGTGATAAACATCCTTGGTCAACAAAGACTTGTACCAATAGGTACAAGTCGTACCAATAGGCTGTTTTCACATTCCAGACACCACCAGAAGAATCAGGTATGCATGTCTGAACATACAGCACAATGGCAGGAGCAGGAGTAGGCAGGTTAAAGGTCAGATCTGATTGCATTTATGTTTTTCGCATGCACCGAAAAGCATAATAGATCCTCTTTGAAATTTATGATCATATTTCACCTTGTGTATTTATCTCAGTTACAATTTCTAGCTACAAAAACAACAAATAAAAGGTGTTTAAATGTCTTGTTTAGATTCTGCCACTGTCACATATTCACACAAGTCAAGCGAAACAAAAACTGCAAATACTCTATAACATGGATCAGTGTTCAACTCACACTGTTAGCCCAGGTAGAAGCCGCATAGGCAGCTGCCTCCTTTTTATTAAGGGCGTAAGTGTCCTCCAGGCGCAGTCTGTACTTCTCTGTCTCACCGTCCTCATTGGCAAAACTCCTCACTGTCTTCATGTTTGAGAAGGTCTCTGTGGCCACCTGGTTAGCCTTTGCCAGTGACTCTTGAACTTGCACAGCAATAGTCTGAAATATAATGAAAAATTAAACTACACAGTTTGATTCAGTAAATCAAGACATACCTTATTGATTCGTCACTATGTAACTGATCACAGGAGATCTGATCAACAAGTAATTAAAGCTAAATTTTTCACATCACCTGGTGGAAGCGTCCGGTGAGCTTGGGTATAACCCAAATGATGGGCAGCCCCATGCATGTGAGCAGCGTCATTTTCCATGACTGGCTCACCATGTAGAACAAGAGGAAGCCGAAACGAGCCGTGTACCACATCAGAAGACTCAGCTCCTCGCTCAGAGCTTCACTCACGCTGTTGGTATCAGTGGTAATCCGTGACACCAGTTCACCTAACAATACAACATGAGTCTTCTTAAAGGGATCACATTTTAAGTATATATATACTTTTTTTCTGGATTATTTATAACAAGTTAACAAAACTTTTTAAGAGGAAACTGAGATTGGCCTTTAGGGTTTTAGTTATTAACTAATGAAACATTAATCTTGTATACAGTTTGTACATAATTTACCTGTTAAATTGGCATCAAAGAAAGCGATCTCCTGTTTCAGCACGGCCTGGAAGACGACTCCCTGCACCGAGGTATGTATGCGGCTCATGGTGATATTGTACGTGAGGTCACATACAAACTCGAGCACAGCACTGAGACATAAAGCAAAGAAAGAGTTACACTATAAAGCACATAAAATATAATTACAGCCATATCCTTAAGCTTTTGTTAAGCTTCTGTTGTACACATATCCTCAGAAGTGACTGAAAACTACACTACATGGGTTGGAGGAGGAGCTCAGGTGTAAAAAGCATCCTAGGTTAAGGTTCCCCATCTGTGCCTCACAACACTCTTTCAGTTCATGTCCGAGTATTAAAAAAAATCCCTGAAATTTTTAGCAAACAGATTACATGTTTTTTATTTATTCTAATTTAAAGGTTCTGCGTTAGTAAACTGAGAGAGCCTTTAAAGACCAACTTTAATAACCAAAAGAAGACAAAGGTTATATTACCTGGCAATGGTCATTAGTGTCATGATTGTAATGGCCTCCGTGAAGGCGTCAGGTGCTTCTTCATTCATGATCCAGTCAGCCATGCGTCCAGTGTACTGAGGAATAGCCATCTCACCTGAAAACAAGTGTTAACATTATCACCATAACGGTCTTTGGCAAAGCCCATCTGCCAGGTTAACTTTTACATTCAGCAGAGTCAGTGGACTGTGATTACATTTCCTTATTTGCCTACAATTACGGTGTCATGTTGCTAGCATTATTACAGATATGCAGCTAGTGCTGCAGAAAACAAGACTTTTTTTTCTATACTTACATTAACAGCATGAGGACACTGACACAAACACAGTGATAACCTACTGGATATAATTTCAAAACACTGTAGTGGCAAGAAGGACATACACGCTTTAATTTAAACGAAAAGGGGCATATTACGCTTTAGGTTCCAGATTTATATTCTTGGACTCTACTAAAGGAGCTCCACACATGACTCAAAGTTCAAAATAATCCTTATTTATTTTATACTGGGCCTTAATGCAACTCTCTAGGTTATTCACTGTCTGAAACGGGCACATTTATCACCCTTCCCCCTCTATTTAAATAGATGACCATGTTGGGAAAATCAGCTCCCAATGACATTATACAGAGCCAGTAGTAGAAAAAACTATCTGAAATAGACTCTGAAGCATGACCACAGGGTTTACTTTCATGTATGCTAACCTCATTATTTGCCACTCTGGTGATGTTTAATATGACAATACACCATTGTAATACTATAAATATGATGGAATGAAAGAAAAAGCACAACAGACCCCACTTTAAAGGTGTTATTTCACATACCATAAGACGAGAGAAAGACAAGTATCAGCACAGCAACAAAGCGCCAGAAAAAGGGCTGCATGTATCCCATCAGTCTCTTCAGAGAGGCCCCAGTCTCCTCTTTTGGCTTCTGAGATGGTGTCCTCTTAAAAAAAGATGAAATGTACTGGCCCCAGGAGATCAAAAGAGATGACACATACCGACTCCAGTAGAGCCAGGCCACTAGTGTCACGATATAACCCTGTAACACCTGCAGGACAAAGGACAGGTTTAATATAACCATTATACATTTGTTTATTCAGCTTACATGAAATAAATTGGTTTTGGTTTTAGTTCTTGTTCCAGGCTGAGTATCTTTAATGCATTATTTTTATTTTTCTGCTCAAAAACAGCTAAATTACACTGGAAACACATTCAATTATCTGAGAGATCTACTACTAGAAATCTAATAAACACATATAGAACAAAACTAAATTCACTTTTTCATTATAATAATGTGTTTTGTCTGCTGATCAGACTTAAGACATGTGAAAGCAACAATTTATGTGTATACCATCCATGCTGGCAGTAATCACAAAGTTGTTAAGTGGTTTCTGTTATGAAACAAAAGAGGAAGAACTGAAGAACTGCAGGGTGGCTAGTAGCCACAAATAGCAGTAACACAATGTAAAAAGAAATCCAAAAGAGCATGAAAAATATAGCTTATAGATACATTAACACATACTTGTGTTCATATTTCTTATTTCAGCTAAATGCTCTTGATATTTTCATTATCTAATATATTTGATTGTTGTTACTGATACTGCAGTTTTAGCTGGCTCTTTTACAACTTTCTGCTGCTGGAGAAGTTACTGATATAGAACAATAAACTGCAACTCTTATCATAAGATTTGTGTGACACATTTTAAACTTCAAAGTAACTAGTAAGAATCCTGCAGTTCACAGATAATCCCATATCATTGTTTTTATTTTGGCAGTATAAGAAGCTGTACTTCCACCTGTAAAAGCACACTATGGTCAGGGACCCACAGTATTTTATGGGCCAAGTTCCTGTGTAGTTACATACAAATATAACTAATAAATGCTGAAAAAATGAAATCATTTTTTCCTTCTTGCAGCTTACCAAGGTTGCACATACTGTAGCATGGCAGGGAGCAAAACACATACACTCACCCTCTCCCAGGAGTGCCACCCCCACAGTTCCTCCATGGTGGACTGCCCCAGCACCCAGAGAAGAGCAGCGTACACTGGGAAGTGGAAGCAAAGGACCCCTATGCTCTGGAGCCCCTGGAAGCTTTTAGTCCATGGTAGGCTTCCGGGGTAGGTGAAGGCCAGGAAGGCAAGGAGGAAGGCTCTGGTCAGGGCTCCTCCCCATAGGGTGATGAAGGGATGGGAGAGCAGGAGAGGCGAGAGTTGTGCCAGGCGGATGGTGTGCACCACACACACATCCAGGCACACGCAAAGCACCGGGAAAAAGTAGCTCATCTTCTGCATTACGCACACACTCTGCAAAAACAAATGACAGAGACAGCTGAGTATTAATATCAGCACAATATGTAAACATGCAAAAACATAAAATAAGGATAATCAATGTGTCACCAGTGCGCAAACTTTGACAAAATATATTGTATTTTTAAAGCAACTTTTTCAACTTATACTCATATTTTAAAGTTTTAACGCATCATGCACTAGTCTTTGTATACTAGAGTATTCCCTTTTTCGCCTGGAAGAGGGACATTACGTCTATATGTGGTGGGTGGGTGGAACTGACGGATCAAACATGATGCACATAAAAACGGACACCTGGTTACTCTACCTCCACACAAGGCCTACATTTTGCTTGCCCTTCAAAGACAATGGTCCATATTTACTTTCACTTTGCTGCCGATGGGATTTACTTTCATTTTCTGCTGCCCTGCTGATTTCTTTGAAATGGCTCCGTGAATAAACCAAACATCACACACAAACACAAACAATTATGGCAAATGTTCACACCTATTATCATAAACAGCATTGATAGCGCATACTACATGAGTTTACAGGGGACAGCAACTCTTATCATTACCCTTAAATCCAACCTACTTACTTAGTTTCCTTGCGACACGACCAATTTGCTTCGACGAACGTCCCAAACCTTTGAAAAACTCGAATATAACCTCAGACCAAATTAAAAACGTTAATTTAATATCTACAAACCGGCAGCCTGTTCAGTCACAAACCGACAACCAGTGACTGGCAAAACTGAAACCGAAACTATTTATAGAGCCTTTGGAATGGAAAGTCCCACATATGTCCTCCTACCGAAGACCAACGACAAACAAAACTCACCTTTATTTAAAGCGTGACGTTTTTATTTCAACATTATTCCTCAGAAAACTTGTTTTTGAAGAATAACTTCAGTGTATGCACCGCCTGCTGCCACCTACATTACAAAGTTGATAGGATGTCCCTGATATGAAAATCAGTCCAACAGCAACCCCATGTGGCGAGGAGGTACAATTGCATGAGCTTTTTACTCTAGCGTCTCAAATGAACAACAGCTATAATCACAGTAATTACATAAATCGTTTGGATATATATTTTTGTACTTTCATATATTTCTTCATTCATTCGTTCATGCGTTCTGGTTCCAGAAGCAATAGTAGGCTAAATAGCTATGTATAATGTTTTTGTGATGTAGTTTTGATACATATTGTTTAATTATCTCTATTGGTTTAGACTGAGTGTAAACCCAGCCAATAATAGCCACATGAACCTCCTCTAAGGGTCTTCCTCTTTTCATCCTGCCCTGAAGCTCCATATTTGTCCAACAAATCCTCAGAAGCAGTTGCCTGATTTGCCTGGCTGACAGTCACGTGTTGTCTCTTGCCTGGTCTTGGACACTGAAACCCCAAACAGAAACTTTGAACTCCCTGACAGCTTCCTTCCTTTCCCTTCTTTCCGATTTGATGGCTGGAAAAAGCAAAGCTAAAAGTGTTCCTACTATTTTAGGAACCCTCTTTGTAAACCCCTGTAAATCACAAAGTATGTGTTTACTTTGCTGTTTATTTTGAAAAAGCAATAAAATACATCTTTGGCCAACTTCTTACACTTTAGCACTTAAAAAACAACAGGTTTATAGTCCTTTATTGCATTAAAAAAATAACCTGAAATTAAAATTTAGAATTCTAAACTAATTCAATCTGGATTCAGTCAATGCAATATCCCTTTTTGTGTATTTACTGTATTCTAGTTTCTATGTTGGGAAATGGGAAATATATTCAAAATTTGAACTGCAGCAGTATATAACATACTTTTGCGATAATGATTTCTGTAAAATGTATGCAGCATGTTTATACTGTAGTTCACTGAGGTTAACTTTGGAGGAAATGAAGAGTTTCTAGTACCTAGTAATCATAACTGTTAATTAAATCCACAGCAATCTGTTCAAAAGTAGCACGCTTTACTAAATGAAAAAAAAAACATAAAGCAAAGTCCATCCATTCATTTTCTTCTGCTTATCCAATTCAGGGTTGTGAACATGCAAACTCCATGCACGAAAGCTCCAGCCTTGTGATGGATTTGAACCCAGGGTTTTCTTGCTGTGAGGCAATGGTGCAAACCACAGTTGGTAAATAAAATAGGCTACTATGGTAAATAGATTTAGTCCCATCACTCAAAATATTGAACTGAGAGCAGCCATTGAATACTTCTAATTTGAATCCTTATGTTGACCTATTAGACCTATTTTTGTGGAGAATGATGCTCTTACACTGTCTTTTTTCATAGCAGTTTTCCATATATAAAAGCATATTTACATGCTGTTAGATATCACTCGTTTTAAATTTAGTGCACAATCAAATATACTGTGAACATGGAAAACAGGGAACATTATACATAACTGCCAGTGGGTTGATTAAAGAGTTTTAATTTAAAAATCAATACGGGAAACTACATTTAAAAAATTGAAGAAGTATTAATCATTTAAGTAGTAAGGCACATTGCTGTTATTGTTCTTCTAGTGCAAATTAAAGCAATTAATCTATTTGTAGCCACAGATTTGAATCATATAAATTATTCTTGCAGTCAGGCTTGCATAGATGGCCTGCATCAGAATATTGTCAGAAGACCTTATGGGATTTGCAACAATAATACTCATTTTTGTTTCCCTTTGGATGAAATTAAGGCGTAACTTTACACATATGTGATTCATACATTTTTGAACCTTAGCTTCCATCTCTGTTTTAAACTGTCACACCATATAGTCACTTGTATGTACCCTGGGATGCCTGGGTGCGCATGCTCAGACATGGCAGCTGCCTGTGAGAAGCCCCTCAGAGCCGACAGTTATGAACATTTAGCCAAATAAAAGTCGAGTTAACTGATTTGACTGCTGCGGAGTTTCGCTATCAGAGCCACGATGGAGTAAACAGTTGGCAGAGGGGACATTTGTGAGCTGGTCTGGATGGAAGCGACGGGTTTACGAGACGTTTTCAAATGTATAACGCTGTGTAAGCAAACACGAATGCCTGAAATGTGTCGTTTTAAAGGTTTCAGCCTGCATGAAGGGTTAAGAGCTTAGCCAGACATACCGCGTTAGGAACAGCTTCTCGACCTGCCTTTTTTCGTGACTCTCAGGCCCAGCAACGCCTACTTCTACGTAAGCTAAAACATCTGGATTTGGCCACATGGGTTTGTTGTGCACAGTAAACAGCTGCACCTACCGGGTTTCAGGCTGCTTTTAGTAATGACTTAAGAGGGGAAAGGAGGATAGTTGGAGAAAATGCGATTTTAAAATCCATCGTAAAATACAATAATAATTCTTTTCTTTTTCATGTTTTAGCCATTGCAGCAATGGAGGATATTGGACTCCTTCCCAAACCCACCCACGAAACCCCAGTCCACAGACCCACAGTCCCTGAGACTTTTGGGCAGCATCACATCCCACCAGGTGGGTATATGAGCTCATGCAATGTTTACTGAAATGTGAAAAATATCAGCCAGGACGTTACATTTCAAATATGAGTGCTAGGAAGTGAAAAGGGTTTGTATGCCAAGTATGCCAAAGCCATACAAATAGAAGAATTATCATTAGTACACAGTTTGTGTTACCAACATGATATCAACATTTTGTAATCAAATATTCCTGTGGGGCACGAGTGACTATTTACCAGTCACAAAATACACAAATGTACAAGATCAGAAAATGTGTCTGCATGTTTCACAATTTTAAATGATTATTTTTATTCATAAGGGTCAAGCTGATTACGGTTTAATTACGGTTGATTACGGTTGATTAGTAGCTTCTGAGTATCTGGGGTTTCAGTTCTTTGTTTCTCAATTTTGTTGCTATTCTTTTTTAGGGTTATTTCTGTATAGTCTTGTGTTTTTAACCTTTATTGACTCATCCCTCTAGCTGTAGGTCCCAGCTCCCTGTTCCTTGTGTTTGTAGCCCATGTGTTTACAATGTAGATGTATAGATATCCTATTTTCTGTAACTTTTCTTGTGGATTCTGGACTGTTTATCACCTGGGAAATCAACATTAAAGCTCATTTTTGAGTTCAATTCCTGCCTCCTGAGTTTGGGTCTATAAATGACTCAATAATCCACAGAGCCATTGATACAAGCAGAGTATATTTAAAAACAAAACAAAACAAAGCTTCATACAAACAGACATATTTACTGAACATGAATTTGAGCTACAACAATGTAAAATAGGCTGTTGATGTGTGCACAATTACATGTGGAGACTATGGGGAGAGTTACTGCTGAAAGAATTCTGGACAGTCAACTCATTGCTGCTTGTTACAATGTGTGCTTCTCTACACAGACCACCTGCATGTCGGTGATGCAAGCAGGAAATCTGATGTTGACAAAGATGGAGTGGCTAAAAAACGGTCCCACTCAACGACAATAGCTGAGCAGCAGATGATCTCCCAGTTTCCTGTACATCACCAAGCACATGTGGGTGCTGACACTAGTAAGTACAGATAAGAGTTAATGTACATCCACCTTTACTTGGATGTACAAGTGTGCATGCAAGTATTTGCCTGTGCTGCTGTTTGTTTGCCCATTGGTGCATCTCTAGTTTTAATGATTACCATCCATGTGACTGACATGGATGTTTAGGCTGGTAGTAATAAATAAATATGTCCTTGTGTGATAGTGATACAGGATGCCTTGAATTTGTGAATTGAGCTGTAACGAAAACTAAAACTAAATTCAAACTTGTGCACCCCATTCTTGTTTTTTAAAGTCATAAAGATGTATTCAGTACAATCATTCACCCCTGAAAAAACAACGGTTCAAAGAACAACAACAAAGAAATCATTAAAAATTATGGCTTAAATAGAAGTATATTATGGATTGGTAATGTATGGTGGGGGACAACTGGTATATATACAGACATAAAAATAATTTTTGTTACCAAATATTTCTGTCACACAAGGACATTATTATTTATAAAAAGTTATTTTTGTGAACATTCAATTGAAATGCTTGAGTGCTCGGACTATCAGAGTAATACTAAACCCAGAAAATATCTCCAATATTTCTGAGAAAAGATTTTGAGGATTTAAACTTGAATGATTGTAATTTGGAGAAAAGATATTTTATACATTTTAAACTGTTACTAAATGTCCTTATACATGTTCTAGTGCATTTTTGTTATTTTTCTGCAGACATTAAAAAAAGCTGTAAAATGCTGATATTTAAACACTGCTGAAATGTTTATTTGGAAGTCTGAAAAATGCCAGACCTCCAGTGCTAGCAATGAAAAATAACAACAAAGATGTTTTTCTCTTTTTTTGATCTGTTTGTGCAGCACATCTTAATACGGTTGCCCAAAATGGAAACACCAATTTGGATAAAGCAGGCGCTGTCAGAAAAATAATCAAAGCCAAAGTTGCAGATCCATTAAAGTGGAAGCAAAACAAGCAGAAACAGCTAAGGATGGAGGGAAAATCTTATGTAAGCAAACGCAAGAAAGATGGTGAGATTGTAGCCAAACACCCAAGAGCCATAGGACCAAGATGCACCTCGGATGCATGCAAAAAGGCGACAAATCGGCTATGTTGTGAAATTACTGAAGAAACAAGGAAGAAGGTGTTCAATGAATTTTGGCAGCGGATGAACTGGGCTCAGAGAAAGCTCTATGTAGCAGGACAAGTCGACCGTGACCCTGTGGAAAGATCTCGGGCTGCGGGGTTGCCTTCAAGGAGATCGGTGTCACTTCGTTATCATTTGATGGTGGATGGCAAACGGACACAAGTATGTAAGAACATGTTTCTGTCCACGCTTGGGATTGGAGAGTGGTCTGTGCTCAACTGGGCACATAGAACAGCAACAAAAAAGACTGAATCAAACAATAGCAAGTCAGAAAAAAGGCCAGCTGTGACTCAGCACCCACAGCCGATCCCTGCCCCTCCTGCAGTCAGCAACACTGCATTAGTTACTCAAGGTGAGTGTTTTTTCTTTGACTGTTTATCAGTTACTTTATAAACTCGTAGACCTGATTTACACAAGTTTTGGCAGAAGCAATGATACGTGCACGTTAATAAGGTTCCCGTGTTTTGACAGAACACATGAATGCAACTGACAAAGACAAAAACAGGCCACCAGAAACAGAGGGGACAGTCCGAAAGAAATCCAGAGTTGCTAAACCACTAACATGGAAACAAAATCGTCAGAAGCAACTCAGGATGGAGGGAAAACCATACACCAGCAAGAGAAAGAAAGATGGCGCCACTATTACTAAAGCTCAAAGGTCAATGGGGCCAAGATGCACATCCAGTGCCTGCAAAAGGGCATCGAACCGTTTTTGTGCTGACTTTAGTGACGAAACGCGGAGTGAGTTGTTCACTGCTTTCTGGCAGTGTATGAACTGGACTCAGAGAAAGGTCTATGTGGCTGGGCTTGTGGACTGTGATCCGGTGGAAAGAACCCGTGCACCGTGGACTCAGTCTAGAAGATCAGTCTCAATGAGATATCATTTGATAGCAGATGGCAATAAAAAACAAGTTTGCAAAAAAATGTTCCTCTCCACTTTGGGGATTGGAGAGTGGTCAGTGCTTAACTGGGCCCAGAATGCCTCCCAGCTAGACAATTTGGAGGAGAACAGTAAGAAGCGAATGCAGAGGAAATCCCGTAAAGCTTCAGAGCATATAGTCCTGAAGGAGTTTCTAGAGAGTTTACCAAAAGTGTCCTCTTACTGTGGTGGAACGTCCATCTCTAAGCTCTGTCTGGAGCCAGTCTTCTCAAACATGTCCGAGGTCTACAGGTACTACTACAGCCACTGCGTAGAGCAGAAGACAGCGCCCCTTTCACGCCAGGTTTTCTGTGCCGTGTTTAAAAAAATGAATTTAGGATTGTGTGACTCCAAAAAGGACCAATGTTGTTCTTTTGGTGAAACCGGAAACTTGTTTAATGAGCTTTGGGAGGAATACTGCTTGGAAAGAGAAGCTCCAGGGCAACAACCTGAGCGAGTCAGTGACCCGTAGACCAATGTTGGTGTTTGTTGCCGTGTTAATACCAACTTTGTATTATACAACGTTTGTTTGAGACTTGATGGCAGATCCTTCTTTTATATTTGCACTTCCTGAAGCAGTGTAGTTGTCTTGATGTAGCTGAAACAATTTAAGCACTACATTCATTTTGAGACCTCCGAGTGGTTCCTAACATGTTATTTGGAGCATCATTTGGCAAGCCACAACAAAACAGGTACAAGAATTTACTGAAAAATATTCACCTGCTACTCTATCGTTTCGATATGTATGATGTAAAATTTCGAAGTCAACTCAAGTGTCAAAGTTGATATTTTCATTTGTGAATTAAATGTGAACAACTACCAGAAACACTTTACGGAATCCTTTCAAAGGCAGAGCAGTCGCAGTCGAGTTGTTAGGACTCAGTAGATGTGTGTGTATGTGTGAAATCATCAAATTCAAACCAAGCTGTCTCGCCACGCCCTGCAGCTTTTTACACAATATGAAGTAACAGCTCTCCCGGCAGCTCCCTGAGTCACAGTAAGAATTACGCATACACACAAATACATGCACACATGGTTATCGCCCTTCCTCTTCTTCTCCACACAGTGGCAGGAAGTTGTCCAGATATCCGCAGGGCCCCCTGAAAAAAGAGTGAGTGAACAAAGTGGGCTGGGTGGTGGAGTTGGAAGGTGTTGGTGGCAGCGGTGATGGGGATTTTGGTGACTTCACTCACAGTTAACTGTTCATTGTGAGCAGCCAGGCTGCAGCTACGAAAGAGCTACAGAGTCTTTTCAGTACGTGAAATAGAGAGCCTCATCTGAGCTTTGGCACATCAGAAGCAGTTTGTAGTGGAGTAATACCACACAGCTGGACTGGAGGAGGGCTTTTTGAGAAGAAGGGGCCAGCACCTGGTGACCGGGACGGCCTGAAGATGATAGCTCTGAGGACGTTTGTTCTTCTGGCACTGAGCTTGACATGTCAAGGTGAGTTA
>VUQG01015990.1:0-11327 GCA_015106755.1 Etia nguti | reverse complement strand
GAACATGGTTGTGATGATGAATTGGTGCTTGTGGGGGAAGTTGGCAGACAGTACCAGGAGAGGATGCTTTAAGTGCATGTGATTATGCATAGCAGATGTTGACAGATGTTTGATATGTCTGCCTCTGCTGATTTGACTTTTGCAGACATTACATATCACTGGTTTCATCTGCAGCACTGACTGTAAAATGCTTCCACACAGAACCTGAGCAAGTTTTTTGGCTGGTGGAGGAACAAGAGATGCCTCAGCAGCAACAACACTCTTTTCTATTTGGTTGCCCAAATCCATGTGGGGAGCTTCAGCTAAGTTAATGAGTGACGGGAAGCTATGCTAAGGTTAACTAGCCTATAGTCTATATCTTGCTGTCTGCAAAAGACAGAGTAACTTAAACGTACCATATAACTCCCACAAGTGCATACAATTAGACACAACTACACAAGCATTGTTTAAACATTTTAAACCGAACATTAACGTTACTCTGTCACTAGCTATTGTCTAAATTACCGAGCTAACAGAGCTACGTAAACAGAGCGAACATGAGAGCACCCAAATGCAGGCGTCATTAATGTAGCGCAATGGAATAATCTCCCGATCTTCGCGAAAGTTATAAACTGCCTCCAGAACCCAGTTAAGGTACAAAGTTTTTCCTTGTTCCCGAATACAAATATTTTTTAAAGTATTTGTTCGAAATAAGTATTCGTAAAACACACGTTATTTGTCCCTTTCCGAATACCGTATTCGGGTTCGGCTCCACCCCTAGACTGCACCCTCTCCACTTGAGCTCCATTGATGATAATGGACTTGTAGGCCGCTTCATTGTTGTTGGAGATGGCGCCCAACACCACTGTGTCGTCAGCAAACTTCACAATGGTATTGGAGCCATGGGTGGCCACACAATCTGAAGTATAGAGGGAGTAGAGCAGTGGCGAGAGTACACACCCCTGTGGCACTCCCGTGTTGATGGTGATGCTGTCAGAGACACACCTACCCACCCTCACCACCTGAGTTCTGCCAGTGAGAAGGTCCAGCACCCATGCACACAGATGGCTGTTGAGTCCCAGATCCTCAGCTTTGTGAACAGTCTGCCGGGCACTATTGTGTTGATCGCTGAACTATAATCAACAAACAGCAGTCTCACATAGTTACCCTGTTTCTTGTCCACATGGCTAAGGGTGGTGTGCTGGACATGGGCGATGGCATCCTCAGTGGATCTGTTGGGTCGGTAGGCGAACTGGAGCGGATCTGTGGTGTTTGGGATGGAGAAGGAGATGATGTTCTGATGTCAGTGCAACTGGCCGATAGTCATTCAGGCATGAGGGCTTGTTGTTCTTGGGCACAGGAATGATGGTGGATCTCTTGAAGCATGTGCGGACCACAGACTTAGCCAGGGACTCGTTGAAAATGGAAGTGAACACACCTGCTAGCTGGTCAGCATAGCAACGCAGCAGACGGCCGGTGATGCCGTCTGGCCCCGCCGCTTTCCTTGTGCTCACTCTCATCAGCACCGCTCGGACATTGTGCTCTGCAATGCTGATCGCGGGTCCCTTTCTGATGATGTCACCATCCTCAGTTGTGAGGTAGTAGTTAGCGTTAGCCGCCTGGCTAACCTCGAAATGGGCGTAGAACACGTTCAGCTCATTGGTGAATGCAGAGTCATCGTTGGTCAGGGCAGTGTCCCTGGCTTTATAATCCTTGATTGTGCGTAGTCCGTGCCACATGCTCCGTGTGTCGCCCTGGCGGAAGCGAGACTCCACGTGCTCCCGATATCGGCGTTTGGCATCCCTCACCGCGCGCCGCACGCCGTATGAAGCAGCTTTGTAGGTGCTCATATCGCCAGTGGCGAGACCGGCGTTGTAGGTGGTGGTCCTGGCGTTCACTGCAGCATGTTGTAAAATTTTTAATGTTGAATGTTTACATAAAAATGTATGTGGTGCTGAGTGTAAGGTGGGTGTATTTATAAATAAGGAGAAGAAAAGGAAAAGAGAGAGAGGAAAAGGAGCAGGTTGCTTGGATGTCAAAGAATGAAAAGTTGGGGACAAGAAAAAAACTAGTTAAAGAGAGTACAGACAGACCACTACAGCTAAGGCAGCGAAGGACAAAAGAGGGATACAAACAGTAGTAACAGATGAACAAACAATTCTAACAATACAATTTTTCAAAACCATTGAACTGGATGAGAGGAAACAGCTTCTACTGCATTCCTGAGAGAGTGAGTGACAAAAATATGACATAATGAGAACTGAGAAGGATAATAGAGAGGAGAGAAGGGTGGGACAGAAGAAAAAATTAAGAGAACTAAAAAAAGATTTTGGACAGTTGACAAAATAAGAGATTTACATTTTCAAAAAAAAAAGAAGCAAAATCTAGAACTGATTCAGGTCAGCAGTTCCTGTTTGCTCTATCACAAGAGGAAGGACAGGGAATAAAAGCAAGCAAGGTAATAAAATTACCTGGTAATAAAAAGAGCTACTAATACACAAAATGAAAAGAGGAATTGTTTCAGAACAATTCAGTGTTTTGCTGTTACCTTAAACTGTTGTAGTAGGAACTTTGGATTACTTTGAAAAGGGGCAGCTGAAAGGCAGCGAGAGGGAGATCCACACCAAAAAAGGTGTTGAGTCAGAGTTGGAGAAACTGCAGGCTTAACAGACGCATGGCTATGGGAAGAGAAGAAAAAGGAGAGACCCAGACAGACATACAGGCATCTGACAGAAATACAAGTGAGGGAGAGTGTAAGTGACAGTTAACTGTGGGAGGGATAGGGAACATGATGAAAAAGAGGATGTCTGTATGAAAACATTTGCTCATGTACTGTGATCAAGCAGAACAGTTAGAAAGGAAAGGCAGTTGAGGAGGGGTTTGGAGTAGAATTAGGTCGTGATCTGGAGAGAGCCGACTGTTACTATAGACATAATTTTAAAGAGTCAAACGGGAGAAACTGCAAACTCTGAAGATTTAAAGTGATTTAAAGTTGCTTTAAATCCAAGTCATGGACATCAGGGCTTCACTACAGCATTAAAACAAACAACCAAAGCCCTCACCCACTGGGAAAAATGTCAACAGGGCCTGACCTTGGTGCATCTGATCTGGCAGAGGGCCACCGGACCACAGGACCAGTTGGACTCCAGACACTGTTGGATCTACTTGTTGGCGTCTATCAGGAATTCTACTCTTCACCCTTCGCAAGGGAGAAGTATGTCTCTGGTTTTCTCCAGTGGGGTGAGTTCTTGCCTCTTGTTTTAGGTGTGTGTGATTATGTATTTTGTTTTGTATATAAAAGTATGTAATTAGTGCTTGATGCACACAATTTAAGCCAACTCTTCACAATTGCACCTTTATAATATCTCTAAATATTACCCTGCTGGACACTATATGCTACTTGGCAACCATTTTGTTTTGCTCTCAGTCTCTCGTTCGCTTGTATTTGTGCTGTTTAAGAGTACATTTCAGAACAGAAAACCAGAACTTTGCTTATTACTCATTAATGGATGGACATACAAGTATGACTCACGTCCACTGGTGTAAATATGTGTAACTTAGAATCCACATTCTTCCTCTAATCGAGTCTCTAATCTAGACACTAAAATAACCATCAACTGACTGCTGTGGGAAATAAATGTAAGAAAGGCTACAATAAAAAAACATTTTTAGATTTTGTTTCAATGATTTTATCACCTGCCACTTCACCAACATGCTCATGTTTATTCATGGCAGATTTGATTTACATTTTCTAGGGATTGATCCTATGAAAGCACTAGGCAAAACTGCTCTAAAAGTAAGCTGTGCAGGTTATGTGCACAGAATGTTAGAAGTAACTGAGGGCTACATGACTGAAGAGGACTAACTTTAACTGTAACTTTTGGGTTGTGACACCCTTTGTAGTTAAAAGCAACAAAGGGTGTCACAAAGACAAAACTTCTCTGCTGACTTTTGGGAATCCCTGATGAATTCACTGTCACCCCAAGGATGGTTGAACAGGCAATAGGTCACCAAGAATACAGTGACTCAATACCAGATATAATGATATAATGCCACAGAGAGAATCACAGCTTACATATAAAATCTGCTTTTTGTGTTCATCTTTTGCATCCCCTCTTTCTTCCTCATTATTGACAGAACTGATCCATACATGTGACTGGCTATGTGTGTACCAACTGTATTTTCCAGTAGGGTGGGGAAACTATCATAAAACACATCAAATTTAACACAATATGTGTTCAAGAATGAGGATCTGGTTTCAGGAAACCACCTGATCAACAATCAAGCAGATTTCTGTGTTTAGACTTAAGAGTGTGAACGTCACAAGAAATAATCTTGCTTCACACAGCTGGCAAGACTCATGGGCATCACAGCCAAGGGGAAAATATTCTGTTATTCTGTGCAGAGATGGTGGAGCATCATCAAGTATCTCTTTCAATAAAACAATTTTAATAGAAAACTAAAATGGTTAGGTACAATAATATGTAGGCAAGAAGAGGTGTTAAAAAAGCACTAAAATATTACAGTAAAAATGAGTCTTGCAATTAAATCATTAACTAACAAAAATATGCAAGTATATTTAGAAAAAAATACTTAAAGTATTGAAAGTTACACCACTGACTACAAGAAAATAGTCCCTGTGAATTTCATGTCATTAAATAATTAGTCAAGAATTAATATAGAATCAGTGTTTTAATTAGCTAAGCATTTCAGCTCTAATTCTAAATGTAAAAATTATAATTTGTAGTTTATTTTGGATTTTTTTGTTGAACTTTTTGAATTCTACATAACTAAACTATAAATCAGGCATTCTAACAGCACAGATCTTTTTGTCTTATTGTGGATAAATGACTAATTTATTGCTCTCCCTTCTGTTTAGTCTGCTGTACATTAGAGGTGCAAAAGTGCAATAGGAGAAGATGTCTGTGGAAGAGCAGTATAAAATGCAATTTAACTTGGCTCCTAGACCTCAGTCACACAGGCCTAGAGACTAGTCAGCAATACACATGCATGCACGCACGCACACACACACACACATTAACAAACCACATCAAACCAAGTTCTACAAAAGGAAAGTGTGTTTTCATAGTGCTCTTGTTCCATCTCTTTTTGTGTCTGGTTTGCTTATGGTGTCTTACCTCCCTACATGGCTACCTAAACAGAAGATGTCATTGATGGGTACCAAGCCAGTGTCAATATTTACAGGAACGAGCAATGACTCCATTACTGCTTTTTCTTTTCTTTTCCTTTTGTTGTGTGCTCTTAAAATGTTATCTTGACAGCACTGGTCAACAGAAGTTGCATCTCTTCAGTGAGTTACTTCATATGAAACCATTTTAGTAGCAAATGCAAAATCCAATATAAAAAAAACATATTTTGGTGGCACTCTCTATTACAGCTCCAAAAAATAGAAAAAGCTTGGTGTCAACCATGGTGGCCAAGCCGTCATCCCTGTTAGAGAACACCTTCCACCCCATGCAGGTCTTTTTGACAGTACTGAGCAACTCCTTCAGTGACAGGCTGCGGCAACCAGTGTGTCAAGGAGGGATTTAGGAGCTTGTTCCTTCCAATTGCTGTCTTTACAATAAACAACACAATATAATTGCTGTATCTTTGTATCTCTCACACACATACACATGATATTCTAATAGCATCACTGTGTGTTATTACTGTAGAGTACTGCCACTTTTTGTTTAATATATTTAACACCTGTTACATTCCGGTCTAGGGGTACCGGAACGCAACATAAGGGTTAAAAGGAAAGTGACCCCGCCCTGGTCCCCAAAACCATACCCAGAAGCCGATTTACAAGTGAAAGGTGGTTTATTGTGTCTAAACTGAAAGCTTAACTCTGGGGTGAACAAACAAAACAAGCTTATTCAAAAAGGGAGGTGCTATCTAAACCCTAGGTGAAAGAAAAACCAAACAAAAGACAAGTGCTACCCCTAACTGAATAAACAAGAGAAAACAGTACAGAAAATAATAAGGCAGCTCACCCCTTCAGCTTCAGTGCCTATTTACACGTGAAAAGTAATCTATTTACAAAGCTCAACAGTCCTTGGGAAAACACGCACAAAAGTCACGGAGGGTTTGGAGGCCAAGGACGGGTCTGCTGCTGTCAGTTGCTGGCCCGGGACAACTCCTGGAAAGGGTTTTTCAAAACAGCCATGTGATCAGGAGACCAAACAGCAGCCACCAGCTCTCCAACCAGGAAGGACCTGTAGTCTCTTAAAGACAGAACACAGAACAAAAAACCAGCCACCGGGATTCAAATTATGGCCAGGACCGTAACACGCCTTTAACACAAAGTGTGGAAACCAGTGCAATTAGGCACATTCCTCAGGCCAAGGCAGTATGCTGCACAGTTTAGAGTTTGTTGTCAAGTGTATCAACTCTAGTCCAATGGACTGCTTTCAAACATATCCTGTTCAAATACATAAATGCATTTGCATTTATATAGCACTTTCCTAGTCTTAAAAATCACTCAAAGTGATTTTAGACTAAATGGACTGGTTCTTATATAGTGCTTTACACAACTTGTGCATTCACCCAAGCACTTCTAAACACAAGTGCAAACTAATCTACATTCACACACATTCATACTCCGATGGACGCATCGGAGAGCAATTTGGGGTTAGTATCTAGCCCAAGGATATTTGGCATGCAGACTAGGGGAAGCCAGGAATCGAACCACCAACCTTTCGATCAGTAGATGACCTGCTCTACTGCCTGAGCTACAGCCACTACAAGTCACAAGTTACATCCTTATCCTTCTGGGTCAATTAAATGCTTTATCCAGTCGGGAGAGAGACATTTTTTTAGAGCCTTGACGGTTATTAGCCTTGATAGAACTTAGTTATTTATTAGGTCATGTGCAGTGACTGTCCAAGGATCAATGATGCGGATGACATGAAAATAATCTCATTATATACAATAAAAAGCATCTCAGCACCACAGGACTCTATATATTGCTTTTAGTCTACTAACCCACAAAATTAGGCTTGTTGTTTTTTTTAATTAAATACATGATGGTGACTTTTCACAGGAGTTTCTGTTTGCTTTTGTGGAATAACTTTGCAATAAGGTGTATATCTAAAACTGTTCTTTCTTCATCTAAAAAGTTTACACTGTACGTCTGTCTCACCCATATTCCTCTCTGGACCTGAGAATGAAACAAAAAAATAATGGACTGGAAAACTTGCCTCTATTCATAACGATAGCTGCTATTTTTAGTTGTAAAGACTGAGTCCAAATCTGACAGTTGCTATGCTGAAGAGGAACTCCATTTATGGAAAACAGAACAATGTTATGTTTAACAGCGAGGACACAGAACAGGGAGCAGTATGCATACTCACAGTTTATATGAGGCATCTGTGTTTTTTGGGAACCAGTTGGCAACATCTAAAAAAGAAAGGAATGCAAATTTCACATTTGGGGATATCTCCATTCACAAATATTTGAAAAGTGTACACACCTGACTGTACTCTGCTTAAGAATATTTAAGTTGGGTCCAACTGGAATGTAATGGATTAGACTGTCAATTATATAGCAGTTTTCTAGTTCTACTGACTACTCCAAGGCACATTACAAGCAAACATTCACGCATATTTATGCACCACTTTACTCTATTTACCCAGAGCCTTATTGTGGCATGCAGGTGTATACCATGCATACGCTATGAGTACCATACATGCTAAGAATCAATAAATCAACCCAAGATGCATATTTTTGAGCTGTGAAAACAAGCCAGAGTATATACAGGTCACCTATGCTAGCACAAAGAGAATATAAAAATTTTCACACAGAACAGTCTCAGCCAGCTTATAACCAGAGTTGGCTTGCTGTGATAAGACCCCTGAACCAAACTGCTGATCACATGCCCATCTTGAAACTTCTCCTGTGTTTTTTGTTTGTTTTATAACAGTTAGGTACGTTTAACTCCATCTTATGCTGTGGAAAGCATTTGGCCTGTCCTGGCTCCATTCCATTTCAGATTGTATATATACAGCAAACTTCAAATACAAATTTGACACCTACCCCATTCAGAAATACTTGGATGAAGCTTCCATTGTGGTGTGTATCAGCAATGAACTGGGGATCTTGCAAAAGCCTTCAGCAACTGGAGTCACAAAAACAACCTCATATCTAAAGCCTCTAAGACGAAGGACATGACAGTTGATTTCTGAAGATTCAGGCCTCCTGCTGTCAAAGTTTGTAGGGTGGACATAGAGGTGGTAACAAAATATAAATATTTAGGTTTATACCTAGATAACAAACTAGACTGGTCCCTGGATACAGACAAACTATACAAAAAGGGGAAAAGTCACCTCTTTTGCTAAGGAAACTAATATCACTCGATGTCTCCAGTAAATTGCTGCAGATGTTCTGTCAGCCTGTGGTGACAAGTGTGCTGTTCTATGCCGCTTGGAGAGGAAGAATCAGAAAAAACATGCAAAGAGACTGGACAAACTAGTGAGAAAAGTTGGCTCTGTTATTGGAGTCAAACTGGTAACACTGGGGAAGGTGGTGGAGAGATGCAAACTAAATATCTTAGAAGCCATCCTGAATAACTAATCACAAATATTTTATGGAACAAAAAATCCCATCATTACTGGAAGACTCTACTCTCAATATTGTAAAACAGACAGATGCAGAAAATCATTTGCCCCCACACACATCAGGATTTTTAACTCAAATAAATATAGCAGATGAGCTATGTCAGACATAAATTTCCCATTGGAATCAATAGTTATTGTTATTCAAGTCATTCACAAGAAAAGAAAATAAAGAAATCCATTCTGGGTTTTTATCAGTTAATTAGTTCATTTCCCTTCAGTCCAAAATAAAACAAAGCAAAAAATCACACACACAAAAAACTTTCTGAAAAAACAAGCATGAATCCCACAGAATACTCTATAATTCTATCACGGTCTGCTGAAGCAGACTGGGAAAACTATGACTAACTATAAAAAAGTGACATGAACATGACTCTGAACAGGAGCATGCGAGAAACTATGATGAGGAAACATGAAACATGAAACATGAACATGACCTAACCAGAATCATGAAATCTTTAACCTAATGTGATGTGGAGGGAAGGAACACAGACAACCTGACAAAGACTGAATGAAAACACACAGATGAAATACACGCAGGAGGTGATCAGGGGAAGTGGAAACACATGTGGAAACAGCTGACTGGAATGAATACAATGAAACCACAGGGGAAGTAAAACAAAACACATTGAACATGGAAATGCCCAGCTTTTCAAAATAAAACAGGAAACACTGAGAGATGTAGACATGACAACACAAGCTTGACAATATGGAACACACAGACATAAAACACATGAAAGACTGGGGAGACGTGGAACACAAGGAGAGACACATGAGAACAGATAACGGAGATGAGAGCACAGGCATAACTAAAAGTAAAACAGTGAGGACAGCAAAAACTACATAGAGGACAGAAAAAGACTCATAAATCAGGAGACACAGATAAAACAAAAACTAGAATAAAACTCAAATAAATCCTAACAACAACAATAAAAGAACTAATTTCCAATATAATATAAGAAATCAAAAATACAACATAAACTGAAAATGCTGGGTCACAGACCAGACTGACCACCCTGTGCACCACCTGGATTGACTACAAGAAAGCCTATGATTTGATGCCTCACACATAGATTCTAGAATGCCTACAACTGTACAAGATCAACAAGACCCTAAGATCCTTCATAAGGAATTCAATAGGGATACAGTAAACAACACTAGAGGTGAACTTCAAGAGTAAGAACAAGTCACTGTCAAGTACCGGATTTACAAAGGATATGATCTGTCCCCACTGCTATTCTGCATAGGCCTGAAATTAGCCAGATCACCAACAAGTCTGGCTATGGATACAGACTATGTAATGGGGCAACCATTAGCGACTTATTCTAGCAGTGACATTAGAATGCAATTTAGACTGGAGAAGTGTAGTCAGATGGTAACGAACAGAGCGAAAGTAGTCAGAACTGAGGGGATTGCACTACTACAAGGCAACATTGCAGACATTGAGGACAGCTACAAGTCCCTGGAAATCCCACACGTATATGGGAACCATGGGGAGGATGCTAGGAAAGCCACAACTGCCAAATACCTGTAGAAAGAAAGTCAAGTCCTGAGGAGTCAGCCGAATGGGAAGAACAAGATCCAAAGCCTACACCCTGCCAGTCAACAGATACCTTTCTGGGATAATCAGCTGGCCAAACGAGGAGTAGAAGCCACTAACATCAAGAAGCTCCTTACCATAGATAGAAGGCAGGCTGAGACTGTAAAGTAAGCAGAAGCCGTGGATGAGAATTGGTGTCAGAACCACTATCCGGAATAAAACAGCAAAATTCAGTGAGTACATCAGAAAAATGGCTACAACTGATAGTGTGCTTAGTGAATACCTCAAGCAGCAGAAACTAGAGCAAGAAGAGGAACCATGATGAAAGGACAGGCCCCTGCATGGCATGTAGGGATGGGAATTTACAAGGATTTAGCGATTTCATTATCGATATCACTTATCGATTCGATTCCTTATCGATTCTGTTATTGATTCTCATTGGCTCCACTTTACCACAATCTCTAAGCAGCATATCAAAGACATAAATTTATGCAAATTAATTGCATGTTGTGTCGTCAGATGTTCGCGCATGTTTGAGGTATTTCCCCTCTTTGTTGTGATCATTGTTGGAGTCATTATTTTAAAAAGTAAAGTAAAATAAAATATAGTTATTACAGATATTATATAGAACACTTCTCTTTAATGTAATTCAATGTTACTTAATTACACCCAGGAGAAAGACATTTGTTATACTACTCGTTAGATTACTTTTATGTTACTCTGTAAAATGACCTGAAACACACTGTCTAAATCTTATATACAGAAAATACCGGACTACAGAAATGAATACCAGTGTGAAGCAGTGTGACAGTTCAACTATTTAGGAGAGAGATGGCGAGGGGAAAGAAACTGTTCCTGTGTCGGGTGGTCCTGGTCTGCAGGCTTCTATACCATCTGCCAGAGGGCAGCAGGTCAAAAAGTCTTTGTCCAGGGTGTGAGGGGTCTGTGATGATTTTCCCTGCCCATTTCCTGGTTCTTGAGAGGTGCAGGTCCTGGATGGAGGGCAGGGGGGCGCCGGTGATCTTTTCTGCTGCCCGTACAGTCCCGCTGCGGTCTGCACCTGTCCTGTTTAGTGGCTGCTCCATACCAGACTGTGATGGAGGAGCACAGGACAGACTCAATGACTGCAGTTTAGAACTGGATCAGCAGCTCCTGTGGAAGACTGTACTTCCCCAGTTGTCTCAGGAAGTACA
>VUQG01015988.1:8476-35753 GCA_015106755.1 Etia nguti | reverse complement strand
GTCTACCGTTGTTTACAGCGCTGTCGGCCGCTGTCTTTATTTTTTTTATTTTATTTTTTTACTTAAATGATCTCGGACAAGAAAGCCTAATTTCTTCTGTTCAATACTGAAGAAATTTAAACTTTTTAAAATGATGCGAAATTGCAAAACACTTGGGTGTTTCTAATAAAACCTCTGTAACTTTGCTCTGCTTCACTTCAGCAGCATCAGGTAATGTTCATATGAACATTACCTGATGCTGCTGAAGTGAAGCAGAGCAAAGTTACAGAGGTTTTTATTAGAGATACAGCTAAGAGTTTGGCAATTTTGCATAATGAGGCTTTCTTGTCAGAAGTAAAAAAAAAAACAAAAAAAACACAGCGGCCGACAGCGCTGTACATAACAGTAGACTGGTGGGTAATAAGTAAGCGAATAATGCAGAAAACAGAGATTTTTAGATGGGAAACTGTTCCTGAGAGAGAGAGAGAGACAGAGCTGTGCATGAAGTGTCATTTTATCGTGGTGGAAGCAAAACAGCAAAAGTCAGAGGGAATTCATGACGATGTTTATATGAAGCGAAATGTGAAGCTTAGTTTGGATCTTTCTTGCTGCTGGTTCAGTCAATTTTAGTTGGAGAGAGACAAAACCTGCAGCTTCAGAATCTAGTGCAAAAAAAGCCGTAAACACAGAGCGTGGACCCGACGCATCAGAATCAGTGAGCTGTCGGCTTTCAGCCCCGACGGCGTGTCCGTGTCCGTGTACGTGCCGTCGGATGAGAAAACCAACATCTCACCGATTCTGATGCGTCGGGTCCGCACTGTGTGTTTACGTCTTTGTGCAGAATCCGTGTACCTGCTCTCATTTACTTTTTAGCTGTTTGGTGGTTGTCGAAATTTTGTGAGGCTTAACCTGAGATTCTGGAGTTTCGGGCAAAATAAATTTATATTTTAAATCGATTCAGGATTTTAATGAATCGATATCACGTTATCCAAGCTAGAATCGATTTTAATCGATAAATCGATAATCAAAACCCACCCCTACATTATATTATATCATGAAAATGCATTTAAATATTAGTTCTTATTAATCTCTGGCTCTCTTCCACAGCGTGTCTTTGTCCTGTCTCTATCAGATGGCCGCCCCTCCTTGAGCTTGGTTCTGCTGGAGGTTTCTTCCTGTTAAGAAGGAGTTTTTCCTTCCCACTGTCGCCAAAGCACTTGGTCATAGGGGGTATATGATTGTTGGGGTTTTTCTCTGTTTTCTTTGTCTTATTGTAGGGTCTTTACCTTACCTTATTTGGCACTATATAAATATAATTCACTGAAATCATCCCCAAAGAAAGGCCGAATGCCGTGTGTAGAGGTCACAGGACTGACCTTGGGCGTCATGTTGTTGGTGATGCAGAAGGCCAGGTGTTGCTGGATGCTCTCCATGCTGTGGCAGTGCTGTTGCTTGGTGGTCCTCAGGTACTTCTGCAGGGCCCGGGCCATGGATGGGAAGATGGCTTGTGCTGCTTCTCGAGGGTCCATAATGTCCACAGGTGCCTTTTTCTGCTCTTCCTCCTGCATGCGCTTGATGTGTGTAAATGCTTCCTCTACTGCCACCACCAGCCTGGGAGGGGAAACAGCAAACGACAGCAGTTTCAATAACAGCAGGCTTTTGTGTTTTACTGCTTGAAACGCATTTTGATCTAACCGACTTACCGTGCTCTGCGTTTGCGGACGCGCCTCTCGTGCTCGGCCTCTTCGTAGTACAGCTCGTTGTGGCTGGTGTCTCTGCGGCGGGCGGCAGCTGCGATCATCGCTCTGGACTGAGAGTGGGCGATTCCCGCTGCTGCATTGTTCCCGGGACCTACCGCGGCAAAATCAGATTAGACGGGAAGGGTTAAATGCATGTATGAGAGTCTTAACAGGTGGGTGCACCCATCGCAGGCTCAGAGGCGACGGTGAAGGAAGAAAGAAATCTTTGGTGATGACACAGAGTGCAATGTGAGGGAACAAGCTGCTGTTAGAGTGAAGGGGGGAGATTATTAATGCACATAAACCTCAGTCCATTTCCTTTTATCACCTCCAACACTTGAAACCCCAGAAGCTGACAAGAAGAGACGCACAAAGTTAGAATTTTTTATTGTTCCGAGCAATGTCATCAGTGGAAAATCCAAAACACATTCCTTCCCCCATGTATGGGCCATTGATATGCAAACACTGCCATTACTCTGCCTTCAGGAGGTACGGGGAGTGCAATTAAATGAGGGTCTCGGGCAACTTCAAAAGTTTACATTTTTAGAATTAGAAATCGGAGGCGGCTGATGAACCCCGCCTGATGTTAATGCAGGTTAAAAGATGGCAGCGCTGGTGAATTATTAATGCGGGGCAGGGATCGAGCATGAACAGAATAATTCATGGACAGAGACGAGGGAGATTACCCCCCCTCCCAACTCTGCTCCTGGTATCACTGCACTGACATGAGGTTTACGGGTGGGAAACATTACACTAAATGTCAGGGGAAGGAAGGTACACTTGGAATTCGCCATGTGTTGCTTTCTGTACGGAAGATTTCAAATAACTCTACGAGACACACTTACAATAGAATCACGCGTGGGTTAGAAGTCAAGTGGAAGTAAAAGTAGTCTAGAGGGTCTTCAATAGTTCAAGTCTGTATCTCTCAAATGTGAAAAGTCATTGGTGTGAACAACATAATCTGGAGTATGATGGTTTCTCAGGGGCACTGATACTGTAAAAAACAAAAATAAATACAACCTGAGCCGAGCAATGGGGTTCATATTTTAAGAGAAGGAATTTGTGAGATTAAAGCCAAAAATGTACAAAAAAACGTGAGAATTCTCCAACAGTATTAAGTCATAAGGCCACACCACACGATCGTACATCCTGTTTACAGCCAGCTTACAGTTTAAAGCTACATTAATGAAACAATATTAACAGATGCACGCATCACAAAATATTAAAAATCACAATAATGCTGTATCATGAATCTCATGTCTACACACGGTGTCATTGTGTGTAACTGCTTAGGTACCTGTGGACAAATGAAATGCTGTGTGTACTTTTCAAGTGAAAATGATACTAATCTTGTTAACAGCTGTGCTTAAAAAGAGCTTTTCTTTAAAGTCTGAACAATGTAAGACTGCATGTAGATGAAGCAGAACTGTCTTGCCAACTGTTAAGAATTGGGGAGATAATATCCAGCGCTGGAGCGTGGATATTAGGAAGCGTTGCATGTACAGAAATGAGAATATTCCACAGATTCAGGAATGTGTCATGCAATCAGACAAGAAAGTGGGACGATGATCCAAAACGCAGATCAGACTTTTAATGTAGTCTGAAAGAGTGACACCATTACTCATGACTGTAACAGGAAATACCTGTAACAGGACTGACTGTATTTCACTCTACTTCTTTGATTTGGTAGTTCAGTCACAGAACCTTGAGCTGGCTAAACAACACAGTTAAAATAGCTTATTCCAGGAATCACAAAGATCACCCGAAGCCATTTGGACGCAGTCTAATCGAGTATTACGGCTGCTTTGCGCTCAGGGCTTCACCAGTTTTTCATTAAGAAAAGATTATCGTCTGTCCCTGAGTCAGAATTATTTATTACAGTAGCGGTGTGGCCGCAGAAAGCAAGAAGTGGGAAGTAAAAGCTCAAGACAAGAGAGCGATGAGAGCGACGGAGGGGTCCCCGAGCAGCTGCTGCAGGAGGAAAATGAAGGAGGATGAGGCTCGAGAGAGAAATGAGAATACTGGTGTTGTAATAGCTATTGATTTATCAGCCATCCCCGTCAACACCTCCCACTAACGTTTGAGAGGAGGAGGAAGAAAGGAGGGAAATAAATGGCAGAAAAAAAAACAACCAAACCGAGAGGTGGGAGTCGAGTTAGTGCACTTAAGTGAAGCTTGAGTACACTTCAGGGACTGCAAAAATTTAATCGAGGGTTTGTGTTGCATTCTGCCAGCTGTTGTAAGGACAACGCTGAACTTTTTCATCAACCTGTGGCATGCAAGAGAGAATAGGAGTGGGTGGAAGTGGGGTGGGGGAGTGGGGGACTTTCACTTCAAGTACATTGAAAGAATAGCTTTGTTAAAGCGAGCACCAGCAGGCTGTGAGGGTACTTTAGTTGGTGGCAGTGTTGCATTTACTTACTGTCCAACAGGTAGGCTTTCAGTTTAGCTTTAAAGATGTCTTAACGGGTTAGCGTCAGTGTGAGGAAAAACACAGAGAGAAGCGCAAGTTTAAAACACTCCACCTGCTCCAGACACGCTGGAGGGCGCGCCGAGGGCGATGTAGATAGCCACACTTATATTTTTTTGCATGTTGTAACACATCAGCTACAAATCACCTGTGCTTTATACTACGCTGGTCAATTTTCTAATTATGCCAAGACTGCAGATCAATTTTCTTCCTTCCAGGCAGTTATATGTTTTAGCACATTCCAGCACAGCTAAGGGGACTCAACCTGCAGAGACTTGAAATGTCATTTGGAGCGACTCAGAAAAGCTGAACGACTGCTACATGAAAACCCAGTTTCTAACAGTTAAATCAAAAACAATGTGTCCTCTGTGTAATGGTGTAAAAAGATGTATTATTCTGCCAGTTAAGTGGTCACATTACATTGAAATGAGGGCAAAATATTGGCAGATATCATATTAAATATAATTGGAGACAGCCATATTTAGTTAATGGCTGTAAACAGAGCAGAACCGTTTACGCAAATAAGCCTAATTAACTGGAACAATGTTCCCAAATGTTGGACATTTGCTGGTTTTCTCAGTCTAACTCTTGCTGCTGTGTCATTAAACAAAACAAGTCATATCTCATTATGTAGTGTGGGAAATTGTGACCAGACAATCAACATGACCCTGAAGACTGGATCACAGTTGAGGCTAATTCTTTTTAAGCAAAAAATTAGATAAACTTGCTTTTAAAGTTTTCAAATGAGAAGATTTGGAGACTTTTTTGTCTTTTTTAGCTAAAAATGTTACGATTAAATGTTGGACCCAAAAAAGGCAACGTGTGAATATGAATCCTTGGAGTTTAAAGGCATTATGGTAATTCAAATATCAAATATAAGTTGTTAAAAAAGTGTCAATGGTCAAACTACAAATCTGAATATGAAATAATTAATCCACATCATTTAAACTAACAAAAATTGAGAAAGAGTTTTGGTCTCTAATCACTCATTTTCCCGAGTTTCACTGATTCTTAAATGTGAGAATCTTATTTAAATTTGTAGATTTCAATTCAATTCAATTTATTTATACAGCGCCAAATCACAACAACAGTCGCCTCAAGGAGCTTTATATTGTAAGGTAGACCCTACAATAATACATACAGAGAAAAACCCAACAATCATATGACCCCCTATGAGCAAGTGCACGACAGTGGGAAGGAAAAACTCCCTTTTAACAGGAAGAAACCTCCAGCAGAACCAGGCTCAGGGAGGGGCGGGGCCATCTGCTGCGACCGGTTGGGGTGAGAGAAGGAATAAAGAATAAAAGAGATTTGAAGTGTGGGTCAATCTGAAAACAGTGACTTATTCAGCATCTGTGAGCATTTTAAAGACTGAACAATAATCAGTTTGTTGAACAGATAGTTGTAATAAAGTAAAACACACAGTTTGCCCAAAGAGATCAGTGTAAGGAAGGAAAAGCAGACCTCTGAGACTCCACCACCCCTGAGCACAAAGAACAACCAAAATCACTGACAGACAAGACATGAAGTATCCCACTCACCCTCAGCAGGGGCTGCTGGGAACTCACCATCCACGTTGTACACCTTGAGGCCAGCCAGATGCTTGGCAGTGCGGGACTTGGAGGCGGAAAGCAGTGCTGGGTTATGAACTGGAAAGTCACAGTAGTAGTGCTCTATGATGGCCAGAGCTGCCCGCTGAATACTGGAGAGGAATAAATGGGAAAATCAAAGGGAAGTTTAAGCCACAGGAAATGTTTGAGTTTGGAATTCAGGTAGCTTTGTGCCAGTGTGAGAGCTTCAGCTCTGAGATCGGAGAGCAGGACGTGAGGAACATTAGCCACGGGACGTTTTTCACTTGTAACACCAAAGACTAGAAAATACCAGCAGTAATTCTACAAGCCTTCCTGCTGAATACAAACGCACAGCGAAAAGGTAGAAGGCAAAAGCAGGAGGAAGCACTAGCCAACAGACATTTCTGGCTTTCTTTGAAAACTTTCTATGAGTGAAGAAAAACCCTTCTAGTATTTCTTCAGAATAGCAAGTACCATCAACATAAAACAGGGAGAGAGACAGGGCGAGGGGAAGGAAGTGATATGAAACAAAGGTGGAACAGTGCAGCAACTGAATTGAAAAGATCTGACAGTAATACTTAATGACTAAGTGGAAATGATCCTTAAAGACACACAAAAAAACACCTTAGAGAACAGAATATCAGCACATCTAGAAGATGCATCTAGAATGCATAGTGTAGAGGTAGCTCTGCTGTGCTTGATGAGATTTAAGTGAAGATAAAAACACAGAAAACAGAATCAGTGACAAAAACATTTACAGATCTTCATCACCGGATGAACCACAATCCTCTGAAACTACAATAATGCATTAGTCAGAGCTGAAGACTGCGACAGAAAATCGGATTTCTGCTTCTCCTCGATGTCTCATTAATGCAATTTATTTTCACTGCTCATCCTGGTAAATGTTAGATTTGAAAAGGCAGGGTGATTTACAGCCTGGAGGAAAAGACAAATCGTGAGGTGGAAAAAAAAGGAGAGCTAGAAGAGACGTGGAGTGCTATTCACATTTATACCTTTATATAATCGTTCGTGTCTTCTTTATGTAGGATGTACATGGTGAGCAGCAGGTGATAACTGCATGTTCACAAACATCACACTACGAGCTGCAGGGTGAAGGTTGCCTTACAGGTATTTAAGAGCCAACCAAGAAAAGGAAGTGATGTTTGAGGTTACAAGAGAAGGCAAAATGACAGAAGGAGTCATGAGCATGAAAGAGAAGCCACTCAGAGACTCAAAGTGAGCTCAAAGTCTCAGCTATATAACCCAGACCCTGATACTTTATACCATGGATCACTAAGCATGCCAGGTCTTGTCTTTTGTAACTCAACAGTATAAAATCAGCTGTACACAGGCAAAGTATTTTCACACGATAGAGGTCATAAATCACTGGCATGATAATAATATAGTTCCTCTGTGCTTCCTCTTTCAAATAAAAAGGTAAATCACACCAAAATGACACACTTACTCAAGCAGCGACACCACGGCCTTACTTGCATTACCAATACTTTGCGGCGGTCACGCTAACATTGACTGACTATAAATACTGACTCTTGTGTCATGGCTCAAAAATGGGATCACTGATTGGAAAAGGTTTGACAGTTTTATATTAAACATTATAGCTGCCCATCAATACTTTTACAGTTAGCATGTTCTCTCTGTGCCTGCAGGGCTTTTCTCCTTACAGTCCACAGACATGCTCACTAGGTTAACTGTGATTTTAAATTGGTGTAGGTATCAACCTGAGTGTGAATGATTGTGAGTATAACTCTGTCATAGATGCTAATTAAATGTTATGTATGATAACTTTTATGCATTAACTCACAGTTCGTCTTAACAACTGTACTAACTATGTACCAACAACATGAGCTCAGTTTCACACCCTGCACTTGGCTGAAAGGAGGACAGCAGATCCTGACTGCTGTTAACTAACCCATAACAAGACTTTACAGCTCAACACTGGACTCTTTTCATTCTATGTGTGAGCTGTCCTGTGTCATTCTTCAGTCCACACGGACAGCTAACTTAATAAACCCAAACAACAACACGTGCTAGTCTGTAGCATGCGCTTCCTATTATCCCAAAGGAGGACGGCAGCATGAAAACAGACTCACTGATGAAAGCTCTTACATACTTTTCTGACCTTTAACATTCCTGCTTTTAAAGCAAACCTTACATTAAATAATGAGTCATGTGATGCATTACAGAGAGCTGGAAATCACCCAGGCAGCATTAAAAAGTCATTTGTTGTTACCGCTCTGCCATCTGATGACAGTCACATGTACGAGAGCTCACAGTAACATCACCAGAGGCTAGCAGAGTTATAAGAAATACTTTTCAGTGACAGAGGATGTCTCTTCATGTCGATTTATAGGATTTGTTACACACTGGAGAGAAGTGAAGAAGACTCTAAACACCACATTCACACTATGTCCTCTAACACAATGAAGATACAGATCTCGAGACAGTGTTTTTTCTGGACTTTTTTATTTGGGCTGCTTTCATTACCACTAATCTCATTCAAGACTTTGAAAAACAAAACAAGTTTAAGTGAGCTAAGATGATAGCTAAAGGTTGTACAACATGCTTGAACAAGGAGGATCTTTAAAATAAACAAGCATGGTCTTGCCAATTTCCTAATCAAACAAGCTTAATTCTCTAAATTTACCATAGGATTCATGCAGTTTCAGTCTGATGATTTCTTTGGCCGGCGGCACGGCGTTGCAGTGATCGGCACTGTCGGATTGCAGCAAGGTAGTTAGGGAATGAGATGGATGGACTTATTTGCCAGATCACCGAGAAATAATGGCATCAATATTGACTCTGTGATCATTCTCAGAGATTAGCACCCTGTTGTATCCATTTCAATAACTTGGAATGGAGACAGCACTTTGTTCTTGATTTCTGTTTGCATGTTTCTGACCCTAAGAAGCAGAGAGTTGCCTAAAAGCCCTCAAGACCAGAAACACAACAAATTAACACAGAGTTCTGTATCTAGTTATACAATCAGGTGTTAGGGTCTGACATTACAAAAAGAAAGTGTACACACAGATTTAGAGAAACTCTGAAGATTTTAGTAGATAATCTCTAATAGGATCTCCAGCTGCAGAAAAACAAATAAATCACAGGGTGCTGATTATTTTAGCAAAAGTGGAGTCGGTGCTCATTTTCACCAAAGAGGCAGCAGGGAGTGCGATAACACCCAGACAGCCCTGTCTTGCATTAAGCTTTCAGAGCCACACTAGGCAGCGCCATTGTTTAGCTGTAACTTACGTAAATACTGAGTCAGTCCCTGCCTCTTCCCAAGTTCAATCAATTATTAAGCCGAGCAAACATGACACAAAGCAGTTCAAACCGAGGAGCTCGACTGGGCCCACAGAGCAAGGAGAATGCAAGCTCAGAGAAGGAAATAAAGGACCTTCTCTTAAAACTTTGCAGTTCAATCATAAACCAGAATCTCTGAGAGCCAGGTGATTGATCACTGTTCTGATGCACAGGAATGCCCGGTTAGGGAATGTAAAGTGGGAAGTCCCCCCAACTGTGAATGTGTTTAAACCACACCTCTCTTAACAACTCGGTAAGGAATGCACTCTGTATTTCGACTTGTCCGGTCAAACAACGAAGCAAAAAAAAATAAAAATAAAAAAAGGTCCTCTGGCCCTCAGATTGGCATCAAAGGCAGACAGAAACAAGCCATCGGGGCCCGAGGGCCCGGGATAGGGTCCTCATTATGATAAGGCTGAGGATGGATGCCAGAAAAGCAGGAATGTGAGCAGCACCAGCCACCGCCTGTTAATAGAGAACATACACGAGAGGTTGGCTGGGAAAACATAACACCCACTTGTGTGTCTGGGCTTCTCTGTATGATACGCTGCTCGTGTTTGAGGCAATGTGTGCACAAATCTGTCATTTGCATGTATATGGTGCAATTATCCATGCACACACACACAGGCGTGCCTCCGTTTGTGTGTGCCTGTGCGCGTCAGGCTGACCAGATGCCGTGCTGCAGTCTGTAGGGAGCACTAATTAGCTGTGTGTTTACAGTCACAGACGGACAACAGAGCGAGGCTGGGCCTGCTGCCGGCCATGCAGGGATGAATGGCACGGCTTACAAAGGACGACACCCCCAAGGCAACCGGCAAACACACCGCTCAGACCAATAAACACTTAAACTTGTCTGACCTGTTCCTACCAATGCTTAGCTATTTTATTTCTTTTCCCCCACATTTTAGTGCACTGATTACTTAAAAAAAAACGTCTGAAAAGAGCCAGAAATTTTCAAACAAACATAGTTTAAGTCACAAAAAAACCCACATAAAGAAAAAAAATTCCATCCTGCTTTTCCAATAAAATAGGGTTTTGTGCTACGACCAAATCTATTTCCTTTCCTTAGGTAGTATCACTTGAAGGCATAGCATACATCTTCATTGATATGCAGAAGATACCCAGTTTTATCTATCAATGAAGACGATAAAAAGCAACAATTAGTTAAACTGCAGGAATTTCTTAAAGGCATAAAGACCTGGATGACCTCTAATTTTCTTTTCTCAATTCAGGTAAAACATGAGGTTAACGTACACGGCCCTAAAAATCTTAGAAACATAGTGCCAAGGAACATACACTACCATTCAAAAGTTTGGACACACCTTCTCATTTAATGGTTTTTCTTTATTTTTACTACTTTCTACATATAGATACATACTGAAGACATAAAATATATGAAGCCAGATATATGGAATTATGTAGCAAAGAGAAAATTGATAAATAACTCTAAATATGTCTTATATTGTAGATCCCTGAAAGTAGCCACCCTTTGCTTTGTTGACAGCACAATGTAAATAGTAATGAAAATAAAGAAAAAACATTAAAAGAGAGGGTGTGTCCAAACTTCTGACTGGTAGTGTACATACTCTGGATGGCATTACACTATGAGGAATCTTGTTTTGACCAGGATACATCCTCAAATGTGCATGTTAAACAAATATGTATATAATTCTTGTATCTTTTGTCTTGTCTCTCTCACCTCATCCCCTACTGGTTGTGGCAGACAGCTGTCCCTCCCTGAGCCCGGTTCTACCTGAGGTTTCTTCCTGTTAAAAGGGAGTTTTTCCTCCCCACTGTCACCAAGTGCATGCTCATAGGCTCTGTATTATTGTGGGGTCTTTACCTCACAATATAAAGCAGCTCGAGGCAACTGTTGTTGTGGTTCACCCCTACATAAATAAAAGTGAAATGAAGTAAAACTGAACTGCTGTCACTGATGACAGACTACTTGGTTTAAAGTGTAACTCTGTTGCCACAGGGTGCCAGCAGCAGCAGCATTTCAGTGCAATAGTTGTAACATAGCAGCATAAATCATATATAGTAACCCAGGTAGTGTTTTCCTGGGAATTTTAAGTAAAAATATCTATTTAATGCTTTAGGTAAAAATAACTAAATTAAGTGGAACTGTTTACACATTCACCTAACAAGCCAAAGGTCCTTGATTTAAGGCTCTTATCTTAAATGGCCTTCTCTGTAATAAAAACTGATGTTATCACTTACAGTCCAATTTGTTGGTCGTGAGTTTCTAATCATGTGCTCTTTGTCCTCCTGCTATTGTATTCTTTTCTTGTAGTCTGTTATTCTTCAAACTACACATACATACAACTTGATAATGATTCTGAATTACTTCCATGTGCACCATCATAAGAACAAAATAGGCTGTTGCGCATAATTCATAAAACTGGTGATAATTTTGCTTACATAATTGTTTTTTGCACAGGATAATAAGGTTTCCATGCACAAACAGTAAATATATAGTAAATGAGGTCCAATGGTGCTTTGCTGCTGGTTGGATACAACTCCCTTTTTAAGTACTAAACAGTCATTGAGGTTGACATGGTGCTCTTACACTCAGACTGGGCCTGTCTCGTTCATTGTTGTGAGTATTTGGGAATGTAAACGCTTGGCATTGCAATATTATTGATACTGCAATATGACATAAATATTTATATGGGTATTGTCACAGAAAATATGACATGACATAGTCCCACCTCTATGTCTAAGGCCATGGAGTGGAGTGCCCACTCCATGCTTGACAGACAGTGATGTGGATGCTGTACCAGTCTGCTGTAGCGAAAAGAGAGCAGAGTATGAAAGTGAAGTTTTCAGTTTTAGCGTACCCTCATCTACCCTCATCCATGAGCTGTGGGTAGTGAATGAGATTGAGGACATAAGTGACAGAAATGAACTTCCTCTGAAAGGTGGCGGGAGCGCTCCCTTAGAAATAGGGTGAGGAGATAGGTCACTTGGAAACAGCTCAGAGTAGAGCTGCTACTCCTCCACATCAACATAAGCCAGTTGAAGTAGTGTGGATGGAGGCCCTGGGGTAGACTCAGGGCATGCTGGAGATTATGTCTTTATGCCTTGGTGTCCCCCCAGAAGAACTGTAAGAGGTGGCTGGGGAAAGGGAGTCCTGGGCATCTCTACTTAGACTGCTGTGCCTACGACCCAGATCTGGATAAGTGGTAGAAGATGTGTGGATGGAATGTTTCAGTGCAAAGTACTTCATATTTTTAGCCGGGGGGGCATCATGCATGTTTCCTGTGCCTAATATTGGAACAATGGCACCAATGCCAGTTCACTGGCACCACTGCTCCAAAATGGTGCCAATGAACACATGGGACAAATAACCCCTTAAACACATATAGCAATAATAAATCTTAGCAAAATCAGTGATTCCAAAATAAAAGACATGAAGTAGTTTTGGTGGTGGAGTCAACAAGAGGTGTAAATGGGTAAAATAAAACAGCAGAGTAACAATTATAACGGCTGCACTGGACGCCTGCATGAATATGATCAGATGTTATTTAGTGGGTATTGTTGAGTTAGCCAGATAAACATTGAAAATGCCAATGCAAGACTGAGTGCACGTTCATGTATGGAGTTATTTCTGTCTCAGTGTGCATTTTGGCTGATGAATGAAAACATCTTAAAATATTTTCAGGCTGGATATGCAAATAGTAGTCCATAGGCAAAAATGCAGGAAGACATAAAACTTAAAATGTAAGCACAGATACGGTACACAGATAGTGTTTCACCTATCCGGTCATAAAAAAGCTCCATCCATAAATCCGTCAGGTTTTATTAGATACCCAAAAGCAAAAGGTATGTCAGACTATGGGCTGTGTATTGATAGTAGAGAGCAATGGGGGAGCTGCTGGGCTTGGCTGAAAATGGGCTCTGCCTGTTTTTACTCAGAGACGATAAAGTCATAAGAAGGTTGGTGTTGTTGGTTCTTTCCTACATGCACACACACACACACACCTTCTCTTTCTTTCCTTCCCACATTCTACAATTCGTCAACACTACCTTTCCATTAACTATTAATCCCTTGTTCTCTATTCTCCCTTTCGCTCCCTCCTTTAGATTTTTCCTTGTTCCAGTCTCCCGGGTCTTTCCTATGTACTCCGCCCTCTGTCTGCAGCTCTTTTCTGAGGAGTTTCCTCTCTGAAGTCTTCCCCACCCTCTCCTTTTTTTTCCTTCTGGCATGGTTTTCTCTCCCCATCAGCCACGTTGTCTTTGCGCCTTTTTTATATCTACATTTTCTTCAGCTTAGCCCTAATAATCATTTCTACTATCTATGTGTTAATCACTCCTTAATATTCATATTCTTCTCTTTCTTGACTTTCCTACATGAATTTCTTCCTCCCGTCTCTGTGCAAGTAAGCAGCTATTAGCCTCTTATTTTCCCACCTCTCTAACTTGAGGTGCCCCAGTTTCTGTCCTTCCTCTGCCTTTATCTCGCCCACACGGACGTCTTCTGTTTTCCCTGAATTCATCTCCCCTTGATCTCTTCCTCTATCTCCTGGTTGCTAACACAGTGCCACTAAGTCTTACAAAGTTGTTGACTTTTTAGTTCTCATCAGCAACAGCAAACTATTTTAAAGCTTGCTGAGATACATTTGGATGTGAATACGCAACTGCTTGTCTTTCCAGTCCAAATTACATGGAAACTACGACAGCAAAGAGTCCCACATCTCATTTTAACCCTCTGAGAACAAGTGGGGCAGAAAAATGAAACCAAAAGCCAAATGGCAAAAACTGCAGTTCCCCTGATGGCCACTAGAGGCAAGGCTGGCTCCCAAAAATAAGTCGATGTGTGCATTTTATTGGAAATACCTCCCTCAAGAACCTCCCTCTTGTTCAGACTGTTAATGCTTTACCCTTGGACTAAAGCCATGAAAAACACAAATTTATTCAAAGATGATGCTTGTTCTAGGACAGAAAAGAAGAGACTTCTACCAAATCTGTAAAATCTTCAAATTCTAAAAATATTAATACAACTAAATCAATATCTGCACAGTTTCACAGTCTAAAAACTGACTAACAGCAAACCTAAATTGATAACATTAGGAAATACAAAACTATAATACTCTGGTACTCTGTACAGTACATTTTGTTACTTAAAATTAAGGGTGACTAAAAAACACAAAAAAAAAAATCAATTGTTAGCACAACATACATTTCCAATTGCACTGTCTTTTAATGCATATGCTTTGCATGCCTTTTCTTAGTAGGGTTGTTAGAATTTACGGTGTTAAAAACACATCAGTGAGCAACACTAGTGGATTTCAGGAAATAAAGAACTCCACAACAAATGTACACACGCACTTTCAGTAATTTGCTTAATACAAACTTCCAACAGCAGTAAAAACATGAACACAAACTGATGAACATATCATATGCTGACTACAAATTCTGAAACAAAGTCTTACAACACCTCACTAAAGGAAGAAAATGTCTACATTTAATGGAGTCCCTCTGTGCTCCTTACCTGAGCTGGCCCAGGTTGTAGTGCCTTGTCTCGCCATCTGTGGAGCGTGTGACGCACACAGAGTAGCACGGCTGAAGCTGCCGCAGTTCCAGCAGGACGATGGCCAGGTAGTGGATGAAGAGGAGAGCGTCCACAAGCGACACGGCGTACTGTACAATGCCCTGGTAGTTCTCGTCCTATCAACAGTTAGGATTTTTGGGCATCGTTTGTGACCGATTTACTCAAAATATGTACAGTAAACACAAATCTAATAAAGTATCTGCACAGTAAATATGTCCCAACACAGTTGGGATAGCCTTCCAGGGATAAACACATGTGAGACTAGATGTAGAGCATATAAATATTTAGCAACGTTTCAAAGGACAGCGTTTCAGCCCCTCTCAGTGTGTATTCCTACAGGGATTCTCAATGAGGGACTTAAAAGGATTTTAAATTATGGCTAACAGAGTAAACACACAGCACTGGGAAATCAAATATCTGTGTTTTAGCTGTTTGCGGTTTTGTTGAGCTTCTGATGGCATTAAAAATGAATGTGACTGCAGTAACTCATGCTACTGAAACCTTTGTTTCTCTGTGTATGTGTGTGTCGTATTCGTTGAATTTTTATTCACACCTACAGTCGCAGTGAATACATTTCATGACTCTTATCCCCTCTCTTAGCTCACCTGTGAGTCGAGTATCCTGACTCCATAGAAGAGCCAATAAGAGATCACAAAGAGCAGAACCAGTACAGCAAGTAGTGCCCGGAATACATAGACCCTTGGGAGTCCTGCCCGTGCTGGCCTGAAGAAGAGCGCCCAGACAGCCAGCAGCAGTATGAGCAGTTTGAAGGCCACAGAGATGAAGAGGCCCTCGCAGGCCGTCCCGCAGCTCTGCAGCTTGTCTGGCCAGAGGATATGGGGTAGCACCAGAAAGGCCAGCGGCGTGAGGAACACCAGCAGGCCTAAGATTATTGCCAGGGTCCGGGTGAAGTAACGGCGACAGTCGAGCCCCACACTATCCTCCAGATCCTTTGTGATGCGAACGATGTCCTCCTGAGAGAGGCTGTGCTCCGAGGTGCCCGTGACGGCTGTGGTGGTCTCGCCCCAGTTGTCATCCTGTGAAAATAGGGAGGAAACCAAAAGAGGATTTCAGACAACTGGTCCATCCCAGTTCCCTTCTTTCATCATCAATCACATCTTGATCTTCGGTGGACCCCAAATTCAATCCCGTCAGCTGTCATAAAGGACATTCCAGGGTCCTATTTCAGTTCATTGCTCGCAGGAGCAGGAACCCCTGACGGGGCTTCTGACAGACAGACATTCCATTTTATTGGAAATAATCACCATAACAATATAATAGTGTAATAAAAACAAACTTTTATACACTCCAGATTCACCATCATGTGAACAGGACTGGATATTATAGAACAATATTGATGATTTGCTGGAAAGATCTTTTACAGCTTCTGTAAATCACACACTTTGGTTCTATTACTACAGTTTCTGGCCTGAAACTTCATTCAAAAACAAACAAACCTCGTGCTCCAGATTATTCCCACAGTCCAAAGACTTATTCTAAGCTGGCCGTGGAAGTTGGAAAATGATTAAAAGGTGTCTTGCAGTGAGTGGTCAATAAGATGCATTCCATTTCTAGTAAACACTGGATGGTACTTGCCCTCTGAAGTCATTCCTATTCCCATTATTTATTTAAGGAAAAAAAGGATGGATTGATTGATTGATGGAGGGTTTTCCCTTGTGTTTGAGGCACTTCCCTTTAGCCTAACATACACTTGAAGATGGATATCACCTGTTATTGCATTCTAAAATGGTTTTTCACCTTTGACTGAAGTATCAGCTGAAAGGAAAGGCAGACTCTTTCCAAGCATGTGAGAAAGAAAGGACTAAAAATGGGAAGTGGAAAAAGCAAACAGAACAAGCTGCCAACTGGGCTACACGCTGACGTCTGGGCTGGACTGCATCCGCAGATAATGATGGTCAGCGGTGTCGGAGCAGAGCTGCTAGAATAACAAAGATAAGAACTCTTTACGCTGTAGCCACAAGAGGCCTCTAACGTGACCCTGCAAGCCGCTGAGTTCCAGCTCTAAAAGCAAAAAAAGGGTAGATGATGAACTGCCATCAGCTATAAGAAAATTCATTAACAGATTTAACCACCAATCAGCCACAAATGCTGCCCTAATATGCAATATAATGCATATTTCAGGGTTCATATCCATAACGTGTGCCTGAGACTTGCAGAGATGGGGGAGACACATTATGAACAATTCCACTGAGGAGGTTGAAAGGATGATGATGATGATGATGCACAGGAACAGAGAGTATCCCACTGTCCTCAGGGTGAAAACAGCAGAGATGAAGGAGAACAACGGCAGGACCCAGGCAGAGTGCTGAGGCCACCTTTGCTAACACAGAGCAGTTAATCTGCATACTCAAATATTAATAAGAGAACTCCACCACAACACCACGCCTACACCCACATACAAGCCAAGATGATGAGAGAAAAAGGAAAAAAGCTTTCATCAGCACCTTTCAGACGAATAGGAAAATGGACTGGTTCTTATATAGCGCTTTAAACAGCATGGGCAGCATCATCATAAGATCAGGCTGGACTACAATTTTCTTAATATCACCAAACAAGCCTGATATTTTATTCTAGCCAAAGGTATTCGCACATCTGCCTTCACACGCATATGAACTTGAGCGACGTCCCATTCTTAATCCACGTCTTTATGGACCTTGTTTTGTGCACGTTGGAACAGAGTTGGGAGCATGAAATTGTCCAAAATGTCTTGGTATGCTGACGCATTAAGAGGTCCTTTCATTGGAACTAAAGGGCCAAGCCCAACTCCTGAAAAACAACCCCACAGCATCAACAAAGCTTTAAAAATGATGCATGAGGTATATTTTTAGTAGCACCAACACTCACAGGGGACGACCCAGGCACCAGTTTTTACTGGTCTCTCTGAAGAGGTTCAACATTGAAAGCAGTCTTAAGATGGTCTGACGTTTGACCCGCTACTGCGACACGCTCTAAACTGTCAATCATAAAAACAGACTCATATGATGCATTCCCATGATGCATTGAGTGTTTCTTCTTCAGTCACCTTTCTCACTCAGCATGTGTTAACAGAGCTCTCTGCATTGAATCATACTTGTTATTAATCTCTGGCTCTCTTCCACAGCATGTCTTTTATCCCATCTTCCTTCTCTCACCCCAACTGGTCCAGTGCTTGCTCATAGGGGGTCATGTGATTGTTGGGTTTTTCTCTGTATGTATTATGGGAGGGTCTACCTTACAATATAAAGATCCCTTGAGGTGACTGTTGTTGTGATTTGGCGCTATATAAATAAATTGAATTGAATATGAAAAGCAACTAAATGTAAGAATTATGGATGTATGTAGCCTGACAGTGGATGTATTTTTATATCTAACAAAGTGGAAAAAGTCCTTTTTCTCCACTGAATTTCACATCAGTTATTCCCAAAAACTGCAGAATGCTACAACTGAAACAACTGTTTACTATAGCAGGCACAGATGAACTCTGTACATCAGTTTAGCTGATTAAACCTGAGAGTAAAGGAGATTAACAGACTATAGCAAAGCACAAAGCAAACGCACAACCATTAATAAAACAAGCTTTAGTCCACTCAACAGGAGTGCAGATTGTTTGTGGAACAGTTGCAGCCACTTCATTAATAATGAAAGAGGCGGACTGGAGAGCCCTCAGCTTCTCCACGGAGACTTATGCAACAGGTCTTTAATTCACATGAAGCAATTATCCCCAGCTGAGATCTAAAGTTAGCTAAAGTCATTATTTTGTCTTTGCGCTGGCAGATATCAGCAGTGACTGAAAACCGGTGTACCTGGACAGGGACTTTACATCACACATCATCAGTTTTTCCCCTAAAGTATGAAAAAATGTGCTATATGAACTTCCCCTGCTTAGTCTACTATTACAGCCAATGTTAAAGTGCTGCTGCTTAGATTAAGACTGATGTACAGCAGCACAGGAGATAAGTGAGGGCTGCTTTAATTTTGAAATATTCCAGTGTCTGAATGAGAAAACCTACAACAACTGACCCGCTGACCCATGCTGAGCGGAGTTCAAGAGCATCTTATTCTTGTCTGGTCCCTCTCCAAGCCAAGCCAAGCATGCCGCGTGCGTGTTTGTGAGGAAGTGAATCGATAGGCATTAGCTGTAAGGAAGAGTGCCTCTCTAACCACAGCGTACTTCGACAACACCCAGGGGGAAACATGAATCACAGCTTCTCATGCCTCATGGCTGTTGTACACTCATCGCTCGTTGCCCTTGCCTTGAGCCCCTGAATCTCACACCGCATAAATGACTCCATCAAGAACTCTATCATCACGTACCCCCAAAACAGAAAAGGAAAAACAGATGTCCACTGACGTGTTTCCACTTTTCTTCTTGGTCTCATAGACAAAAATCATTAAACTGTTAAATTGGCAAAACTTAAAATAAAGCAAAACTGGCGACATTCCCCTCAGTCGGCTCACTGATCCTAAAATTTGGAGCTGGATTTTTGTTGGATGCCTAATACTATACCTGGGCTTTCCCTCTGCCAGCGCGACTAAAAATAGACATCAGTGACCCACATTTCATCATGGGATTAACCAATCACCACAGGCTGATCTGGTTCAGTACCGGCAGCCTCGCAGGAGGCCCAGACTCATTCATCATATGAAAATAGGTGAAACAGAGAGGAACAGTGAGAAGAGAGAGGGACAAAGAGGCAGTAAGAAAAGGGCAGGAGAATGACAGAAATGTTCAACAGTAGGAACGCCAATTAAACAAGAAAAGGGACTGATCCAGAGGGGCGGGCAGAGTCAGGCCAGTTCAAGGGCCAGACGGAGAGACCAACAAATCTTCCATCCGTGACTGCATACACACACGGCAGCTGAACACTTGTCAGGTCTGCTCTTGTCCTGCATCTGCAGTGATTTGTTGGATGCAGACTCGGTGACGAACAAAGACGAAAACATCTGAAATGACGTGTCCTCACATACTAGCGAGCAGAGGAAAAGATGCCAGGGAATAACTCCAGACTGCAACTTTACAAATATAATATAGCCCACACATTCCTCAACTGTCAGTAACAGTTTCTCAACTGTGCAGCCAAAATGAAACAACCTTTAACTTAGTGATAAGAAGCACAGGGTAGAATTTTGAACCCTGATTGTGAGATTTTAAAATACTCTAGAAAAAGAGAAGAAAGGGCATTTTTATTTCCAGCCAATCAAAACTAGGTGTTTTCCACCAATAGACCATTTAATTATTTTTTTTGTTTATATGAGGGCACTGCCCTTGCTCCATCTATCCAGCGTCTACTGTGCCACTTATCAGGATCTGGGATTTAAGCTAAAGTTTCCAGACCACACTCTTCCTAGCCACCACCTTCAACTATTCCAGGAGGAAACTGAAGGTTTTATAGGCCGCCACAGAAACTGATTCTTCTCAGTGTGTCTTGGGTTTTTTCATCACAGAACACAGCTCACGGTGATAGGTTAAGATGACAAAGTAGACGTCTTGTTCTTCATGCACAGCTCTAATTACCACGACTAATCGGAACAGCGCACTGCAATTAATCTTCCACTTCACTCTTCCCCTGCTTGACCCCGATACTTTAACTCGTCAACTTCAGGCAGCAACTCATTCCTAACCCAAAGTCAGCCATCTGCCCTTCGTCAGCCAAGAACCTTTGTCTCTGGTACTGATTGCATACACTGTATACATTTTTTCAGTGATCAAAAAAAATCACTAACAAAATTGTGACAGAGACGTCACACGTTTACATTCTCTCTGTCACGACAATGAGACAAACCCCGAGAATGACATTTAATGATAACTCAGTACCAAAAACAGAGGTACTTCAGCAACCTCCAACAAAGCACAAATCTTTGGAAGCATTCACCCAGCAAACGATGGAGTGGAGACATCACAATCAGCTGAGTAGAGACACTATTGGAAGCACGACAGGTGCAGCAGGTGTAGTTTTTACATTCAAAGCATTTCTTTAGAAAGAGAAATTTATTGGTGAGGCGGCAAAATAAGTGTTGCAACACGATACTGTATCTGCTGAGCTTTAAACACATCCAGAGAGCCTGATCTGAGCTGCACACGGGCCCTTGTTTGGATGCATCGTATTGCTTTACTGAACTGCTTTGCTCAAAAGGCCTCTGGGGTGTTTTTGATGTGAAATTGTGTGACAGTTCCAGCTGTTTTTGCCAAAGTAGTGGCCCTGGGTGAGACAGCAACCCATTTCTCCTGTATAAGTGGGAGAAACCAACACATTTTGCACCTGCAGAAATTCTTTACAAGTGAAATAACTGCCATAAGCTTTCAACTCAGCCTGCCAGCTCACTAATAACCTAAACCCTGAGCCGCCTTCCCTATTTCTGCTGATAAACACAAGTAGCGGAGTAGTTAAGAAATGATTAGAGTGATAACAGAGCAAAACAGACTCAGAATGCTCCGTGTGTGTTCGACACAGTTATATATATATATGTAGCGCGCCGGCATGCCGTGTCAGCCAGGACACTTTTACAAAGCTTTCACTTGAGTATTTTCTGCCTTCTAGGTCCACCAGAGTATAAATAACAGCTATTGTTTCTCACAGAAAATCAAATGTTCACTAAAAGCCTGTTTTCTGTTCAGCTCTAAGTGGGCAGCAAACAAAGCCCCTTACTCAGGGCAGGAACAAGTGCACTCTACTTACTCTTGGGAGGCAAGGTGTGTGTGTCTGTGTAAAATATAGCAACAAGCTGCCCCAAAGAGCTCTTCACAGCAATTTAAAACCTCCTTTGTTTAAAGTGCGGACAGCGAGTGCGGCTGCCAACAACTTGTCTGGACAAGGAAGCAAAGCACTTAAAAAAGTTTCTTTGACTAATTCGCGGGATATAGGAGGGAGTGTTAGACAATGGGAGACTGACAGCTGAGCGGCACATGAAAAAGAGTTAAACTGCTGTATGATTAACAGGATTATACACAAAAATGTCAGGTAATCATGAGGGGGTAGTCGTAGAGCGGATGCAGAAACATGATTCAAAGAGTCCTATCCCCACCTCAAAAGCCACACCGTCAGTCATTTAGCTTAAGATCAAGATTCAAGCACATGCCAGCCAAAAATAAGGGTTAACAATGGCAACTGTTTTCAGCAAAAAAGCTCTAAATATCCCCTGTACATTTAGCCCTCCATCCCATTCGACACAGCACCAAACAACCAGACAAAGCTAGCCCTTAGCCGATAAACACAATGAAGCATTTGTCAGATGAAGAGCCACATATTAACCTCAGGAGTTGGTGGAGACCAGAAATGAGGCAAATGGATCATCTGTATTTTACTCACACTCATCAGATATCAGAAACACGAGTCCAAATGAATGCTAGAACTGCTCCGAAATGCCTACATGTGTTTGTCATACCTGACATGAAGAGGTAACGAAGTTAGGAAAACTGAGATAGGAATTTCCTATAATAGGAAAAATAACTAGTCAGGTTTTGCCACTTAGTTATCTAGTTGGAAAAAGTGCCAACTGAATGCGCCTCTTGAACAGTCTCAAGTCTCAGATTCATCGAGTCAGCTCATTTTTACTTTGTTTTTTTTCTCACTTTTATCCCTCTTCCCTTCTTTGCCTCCTCCGCTAGCAGAGCTATATTTTCTGTCAGGTAGACTTCCAACAGTTGCTGTCGTTGTTCCAGCATCCACCATTTCAGCTGCCTGAAGAGGAAACCCAGCATAGCTGCACTCTTTCTGCTTTGGTTTTGCTATCGAACAAAAGCATTCATTTCCTACTTGGTGGCACACAGAACTGCGCAGTGAAAGCAAAGATTATAGACAGTAAAAAATAAATGCCAAGAATGCTACCACTCGATAGCCATTAGACTGTACAAATGTTTTTAAATGTAAAAAATTGCTTTTTGTACATTTAAAAGGAATATGTATAGTTAATATTTAGATTATACTTCTTTAAATACCAACAAAGAAGACACAGTCCATCTTCCTGCTGACAGCAAAGTGAGAGAAGAAAGAAAAACATGAATGCTATCAGATGAGTGATGATAAACACCAGTGTTCTTTCCACATCAGCTGCATTTACAAGCATCCTGTGGTGCAGCTGTCTTTAATGTTACAGCCGACCAACACACCAAATACATGCCTGCTATACCGTGAAGTGCACGTTCCACCTGACCGGACATGTGTCCGGACTCATGCAAATGATTGCATTAGGAAATAAAGCCACACTGAGCATGAAAAGCAAACATAGCTTGCTAAAAACAACAGAGCGTCATCTCTGGTGGGTCGGGGAGACCTGTCAGTCTTACCTGGCTTGGTTTAGTTCCTGCTCCACAGCTGGTCACTGGAGTCGAGTTAGTATTAGAACCTTCTTCTAATGTGGTGACGATAACTTCTTTAATTTCCTCCGGAGCCTCACAAACCTCCAGCACCTGCAATACGTCCCCCGCCTCCAACACTGGTGTCTGCATCTTGAAATCCTCACCTACCAAACCTAACCTTGTCCCATTACTCAGTTACTGTTCTCCTTCCCCCCATCCATCCCAGACTGCTACTGTGTGTATGTGACCTCCCTGACTCTCGCCCGATCTGCAGCCCAGCCCTTCGCTTTATCCGTCTTTATATAGAAATCTCTCCCATGGTGCCTCAGGAGGTATTGTATGGGACTGTGTGCTCACTTGCCACATAATGTAAGGGGCTTTATTGAGGAAGACAGAGAGTGAGGGACCGCGAGGAGCAGGAGAGAGGAAGAGAAGCTGGGGAGTGGGGGGGAGAGGAGACAATCGCTTGTGCTGTCCTGACAGCAGCAGGGATGGAGGAGGGACAAAAAGGATTGATGGGTAGAGAAAGAAGGAAAGAGAGGAGCAGAAAGAGGAGTAGATGAGCACAATAAACAAATATCTGAGCCCACTGATGACGGCAAACAAATAGCCCAACAATAGCCCAACAATTAGATGCCAATGCCATCCACCCAAAGATATGTTTCTCCCGCTCACACTCCTCCCTCCCTCTTCCCCTCAAGGCGTCCTCTCTAGTCCTCCTCATTCTCTGCTCATCTCTTGCCTCAGCACCACTCTCCGTCTATTGCTTCTGACCCAGTGAGCACTGTGGTGTCACCGAGCTGCCACTGGCATGTGTGTCAATGTGTGAGCGAGTGAATGTGCGCAAAGTAAAACAAAACCAGTTTATCCAACCGATGGCTGTCTTAAAAATATAGGTCGGGTTACATTCTAAATATTTGTGAATGCACAAATAAAAAGATGAACAACTCCTACTAACACGTGTTTTGTTTGCCAAACAAGTCAGAAACATCTTATTCGTCTTGTCCGTCGTGCAAATGTGAATATTCACTGGGGCAACACATGTGTATTAATACACAGCTGAAAATACCGACACCACTTCCTCCTGCTTCAGTAACTTTGAATACAGTTACACTTAGCTGCCTCTGAGCTTTTGATTAAATAGAGTACATACAGTATATATGAAATTTAGAGATAAAGCTATTGACTAAAGAATGATCTGTGTGTCTCTCAGAATGACGCTCGTGCTGTACTTTGGCTTCCTCGCACAGAAATGCCACAAACTGCACTTCCTTAAAAGGCCACTTGAGGCTGACTCAAAAAGTGAGTGATTCCCCATAGACCTACATGTTAAGATACCCAAGTTTAGAGGAGAAGTAGCGGTTTATGCAGTGTACTACAATAGATCTGTCACACTAGTAAATTTTGTTTTAGGCCTGTTTTCTACTAGTGAACATTAGCATGCCAAATGAAGCCCAGAGAGCACTTCTGACTGACTAGAAACAGCCTGTTAGGAGCATACTGCTGAGCCACGGTCTGATGTGACTCAGCTTTAAAAACACTCATACTGCAATGACTTTTTGAAAATGACACACAATGTGTCATCAGACTACAGCTTAAAAAAGATAGTCCATAAAATAAAGAATACAAAAGCTAATCTAAAGCAATAGGAAATCAGGCAAGAACTTAGTTTACATGTTCAATCAAACCTCTTGGTGCTATAAAACTTCTCCAAATGGGCTAAGGCATAAGAACCATGGACCTAAGCATCCTAGAAGAAGAAGAAGAATCCTGTCCACTTACTAAAGGCATAAAAACCACCAAAACACTTCAAAAATCATCTTCCAAATCTACAGCAGAAGAGCATGTCTTTCCCTTTCTCTTTCCCCACCCATGCAGTTCACAACAAGCACAGACGCACACACACAAAGCTCTGGGATAACCATGAAGCTCTGTGGGATTCTCTCTCACAGGACACGGAGCCAGGAGGCACTCACCACAGAGGAGGGATCCAAAACACCAGCCCAAGCACTCGGCCTGTTCCAGGAACCTGACATGGTTTAGAGTCTGGGGCAGTGAAGCTACCTGCGCTGTTCTTTGTGTCACTCTGACGGTGCTAAAGCTTGAGCTGGGGAACAGCCGAGATCATAAAGCAGCTGCTTTTAATTGGACAGAATAAACCAGGCTGCAGAGAGGGTGAGCGAAAGGTGAAAGAGCGGGAGGTGGAGGAGCAAGTTGTGGAAGCTGACAGAAGGTGATGAAGAAGGGAAGTGTGCAACTTCAAAGAACTGGCTCAACGAGAGAGACGCAAGAGGAACCCTAGAGGAAAGCATTATAAGGTGATTACTGGGCTAAATGTGTGTAAGGTATGAAGGGTGTGCAAAGATTCTTTCCCCTGACCTGCACATAAACATGTAAAATGATACCCGGCTCCATGTGCTCTCTCCATCAGCTTTGAAAGGAAGGTGCTAATTCTCAAAGAATGCTTTACGGTTTAAACATATCACATTTCTCCTTTTTGACACCTCATACAATGCAGCTCCGCAGCACACTTCTAAGCTGCACAGCTGCCATGCTACACTGGCCTGAGCTACTCCAATCCACCACTTACTACATACTACACAGTCCAATATCCAGTTATGTGCAACAATAACAGCAACATAAACTGACACGATTTCTCACACAAGCAAAGCGTGATCGCGTCCAGTGTCATTTCACACCACACTTCCCATCGACACTGCATGACGCCACACTTAGCCACCTGAAGATTTCAATGCACTTTGATGGAGGAAGACTATATTTGCCACATTCCCACAAAAACACATTCCCTCGCTATTCGAAAGTGTTTAGTGCAGGTATATCGCCCCACCCTGGTGATATAAAGCAGGGCTAAATCCGTTTGATATCTGGATCCAGTATCAGTCTGCAAGTGACTCAGAAACAGAAAACAAAAAACTAGACTGGTTACCCTTTGTCAATCACAGTGTTTGAATGTGTCATTCCTTCTGGGTTAGGGTCTTCAGGGTCTTCAAGGCCAACTTAACGATTTCTGTATCACAAGCTGACAAAAAGCCTTATAACTTTAAACTACAAGTGTGGTGTGTACTGTCAGCATACAGGAAGTACCATATAAAGACTTAAAATATCGTGTCACGTGTGACCTCTGACCTCTCCATGAAGGGCAATAGATTGATCTGAAGTGCAAAGTGATAATAATGCTCTATAGAATTATTTAAAACTATGTTTCCTATTGCCATCGTTTCCACTGACAACATATAAGAAATGATATATGGGAACTCTAACTATCGCGTTACTTTGGACCTCTGACCTCTTCTTCAACGTCAAGTCTTTAAAATGATGCTTAAAATTCTACTGCCTTTGTTTATATTGGCAGCATTTAGAAAATGATACTGATGTATGGAGATTGTAAATATCACATTATAGCCTGCATCCAAATATTATGTCACATTTGACCTCTGACCTTCTCTCTTTCAAGTTGTCCCCAGTATGCATTATATCTTAAAAGAAAGTACTGTCAGGATAAAGAGAATGAGCTGGCTAGTTAGAGACAAATAAACTGCAGCATAATATTATAATAAGCTCAAGTTATTCACAAATCAGCACTTTATTACCCATTACCTACTCCTGCATAGTGTCCGTGTAATCACAGTAAACATGTGTTGAATATATACAAAATACAATAAAGCGTCAGCAGTTTGGCGGTGATCCCTGCTTGCTACACCAACAACTCGTGCTTGTTTGTTTGCACCAGTGTGTGACTTCCTCCTATGACTCTCTCTCTCATTGGAAAGCTTTTATGAACTAACAGTGACACCTGTGTCACACCTGCTCCACTCTGTGTACACCCAAGAAAACGGAAAGCAAAGACAGGAGAAAGAACTGTAAACGACAGCAAAGACTCTCACACTAAGCTCAAATAAAACAAGTGTACATAAACTGAGTGAATAAGGTGAACAAAAGCACATATTATCCCTATGCCTGCTTAAAACTCCAGTTATGCTTTCCAAAGCACTTCTATGTAAACCTCCCTTCTTTTATACTTCCTGTGGTGAGGCATCACAGACACAGCCATCGGAAACTTTACCGCTGGATCGCGAGGACATCCCTGCCCGGAGCGATGTACTGCTCTGTCAGCCAAGACTCTGATTAAGTCTCAGCAGTGGAGTAATGAGGGCAGTGCCGCACTGTGAGACTCTGAGATCAGACTGACGCATGCAGACGAGGAGGGGAAAAAAAAAAAAAAGAAAAAAAAAAAAAAAAAAAAAAAAAGAGAAGGGGGAAAAAAAAAAAAAAAAAAAGGGAAAAAGAAAAAAAAGGGAAAAAAAAAAAAAGAGAAAAAAAGGAAAA
>VUQG01015987.1:6738-23513 GCA_015106755.1 Etia nguti | reverse complement strand
AGTAATAATACTCCGCGAGGCTCCTGACTACAGCAGCCGTAATGCTCCGACAATCCATCAAGCTGTGCATCTTCGTAGCTTACCAGAGTCGTACTAAAAGATTTTTGACAGATTACTGAGTGCCGTGTACCACATAGAAGTTCGCGGTCAGTAAGCACAACCAGAATTCATACAGAAGGCGCACTGTCGATTTTTGAGAAAATGAAAGGATTTTAGTGTAAGCTTATAGTCCGAAAAATACGGTATACGAGTTTTGTAACGTGGTTTGTTTCGGGGCAGGAGGCTGGGAGACTTCGCGGTCTGGGATACAGCACGCAGTTTCACACACTCTTCATTTTGCACTTTATGGCGCTGTTGTAAATGGTGAAAATACTAGTAGTGCTAGCTGCACGGCGTCAACGCGTTAACGAGCTAACTGCTAACGCTAACCACAACGCTAACGTGTTGACGCCGTGCAGGCCCACGCACGGGGCGATCCGAGGTAACTTGTTAACGTCATTTTAACGAGAGTAACGCTGCAGCACTAAAATAGTAATCTCCAAATGTTCTCTTTTTACCGACCAGCTCCTCTTTGATAGCTGCTGTGTCCATCTTGCAGGTGAAGCGATGGGGGAGGGGGGTTGTGTTCAGTGAAGGAGAGAGGCGAGGCAGAGTAAGTTTGCGTAGAGACAAAAGTGGACGAAAGAGAGGGAAACTTGCGGGTCCACAAGTATAATTATAACGAAACAAAAATTATATCGATATAAACGATATTGTCACATCTCATATCTCGTATAAAAATATATCGATATATTTAAAATCTCGATATATCGCCCAGTCCTAGTTGCTACTACAGAGAGAAAAAGTGTCGGTAAGCATTTGGTAATTTTGTGTTTCAGTACTATTGCGTTGTTTCTGGTTCCAAGGTTGCATCATCTTTCTTTCTTTTTAAAATGTCAGCAATAAAGCATTCAGAGGAAAACATGTGGAGACTGGACATTTACTGCCAGCATGAACAACAAATCTTAGCCACATCTTTAATATTCATTTACCTATTTGCAAATTATTCACTGACATTGTTTTTCTAACTTACAATACTAGCACATGGCAGCTACAAGTTATTCACCTTTTGTATGACTATATTTAGGCTCTTGACAGACCTTTTTTGGGGGAAAAAGTTGTAGTGTTGGCTAAGTAATGATAAAGTACTTGATGTGTTCAATGTATTAATATTTCAGGGAAACCACAATCTTCCCCTGATCTCCTTCAAAGTTTTTTTGTAGCCAAAAAATGACAAAACACAAGAGAAGGTGAACCCGAGTCTGGTGTCAGAATCCTGTGCTTTGCCCTCCTACTATTAAGCACTTTGAGTTGCTAAATATATTAGAAAAGTGCACCAGTCCACCATCCAGTCCAGACTCTAAGACTAGTGTGTAATAAGTAAAGGGGGTCTTAAAAACAAACTTTAATTTGTCTTTAATTATAAAAATATCCCATTAAAAAGGTTAGCGTGAGTGCAATTCAAAAACGACAAACAGATCTAACCTTTGTCCTTTTTTTGGGTAAATTTTTTCCACATTTTCTTTTTGAAGCAAATAAAGTGATAGAAAATATTCCCACAGAATTATTTTTGTGGTAAGAGAAAGAGCAAGCTGTCTCCTGGTAGGAGGGTCAGTGGTTCAATCCCTGGCTTCTCCTGTCCACATGTCAGAGTTTCCTTAGACAAGAAGCTGAACCCCAAATTGCCTCCGACGCATCGATCGGAGTTTACTTGAAGTGTATAGGAAGGATGAATGCAGCTTGTAGTATAGAAGCCGTTTGAGTGCTCAATAAGAGTACAAAGTGTTGGATTATAACTAATAAAACTGGTTTCTAATGTACATCTTTGACAAAGTTATATATGGATGCAAACTGCTTCCACAGCAACACTTTTATTAATTTGGCAAGTTGGCAGCTTGGTTCAAAGTAATTATTGTACTGATTTTAGCCACCATATTTTTCATATCATAGGCAGCATGGTGGTGCAGGGGCACTGTCACAGCACGAAGGTTTCCATGTTATCTGGCTTCCTCCCACAGTCCAAAGACATGCATGTTAGATTAATTTGTGATTATAAACTGGCCGTGGGTGTGGGTGCAAGCATGAATAGTTGCATGTCTGTCTCTGTGGTAGACTGGCAGCCTATCCAGAGTATACTCTGCCTCTTGCCCTATGACAGCTGGGACAGACTTCAGCCTGTTACAAAAATGGATAGATGGTTAGAGGTCATTAATGACCAGTGAAGCAGTAGATTCATGAAATAATGTCAAACTTTAAATCTATTACAAAATAAAAAAGCAACATCTCAGGTAAGTTTTCAGTGTTATTACATAAGATGCATTTATGCTGAACACATTTATACTATTATAAATATATAATAGCAAACAATGAACACATTGGACAGTTTCTAATTCAACAGCCTTCCCAAATTGGAACAATAAACATTTCCCGTCTTAACATTTAAGATCTTCTAAAATCATTTTACGCCAAACTAAAGTAATTGCTGGCACCAGCAACTATCGTGTCAGTCCCATTTATTCAGATTTCCAGTTTGGCCGGCTAAGAGGCCGGTTATGGTTATGGCTTGACTTATGCGACCTGAAGTGTTCAAATTTAGCAGATTTAAGCAGATCATTGTGTTTTAACAACAGAACACTGTGACTAAGGTAGTACAAAGTCCAGTCTGTTATCCTAATAAAACCAGAACAATACTAGGGTTTATCTGATTGAAACTTATAACACTGCAAATATTCATCACTCAAAAGCACAGGCTAAAATAAATATCTGCATGATGATGATGTTTGCAGGGGCGAGTATCATGGAAAGGATTTTTTTTTCTCTCTTTTTAAAATATTTGTGTCTTCCCATCAAATCATCCAGATTGTAAAATGTATAAATCCTCGTGACCTTTAAATCCCAAACATACAAGGAGTCTTTGTCTGTTACAGTGTGTATTCTGCATTGACTTCTGCAGGGTCAGTTGGGATCTCGGCTGATGGTGAACAGGAAGCATTAGAGTGATAGCGTGCCATTTCTTGCAAATTAATTGTGATTAAATATAACTTGGCTTTAAATGTTAAAACAAAAACAGAAAATGTAGGGTTTTAAATAATCATTTAAATGGAACAAGAACAAACTGGGCTAAGATGCATTTGGAATTAAAATGATATTTTGTAAAAATTTAAGTGTATATGTGTGTGTGTGGTTTTTTGTTGTTGTGACATTTAACTATATTACCATTTAAGATATGTGCACTACATTTAAATCTACAAAAATAACCAATAAATTTTCTCTGGTGAAAGACGAATGTATTTGTTCTATCTCTCAACCTTGTGAACTGGGTCTGCTGTGGGGGTTTTGGTGGCTCAGCTCTGGGCTCCACATGCTGCAATAATCCAGGGAGGGTTAGGATAAAGCCTGGCTTCGTCTCACTCTCTGCCTCCTCCCAGATCAGATGAGATTAGGTAAGAGCTAAGGAGCTCTGGGGGAAGGCAGGGCTCAGAAACACTGAGGTTGAAGAAAGGAGGGACGCATCAAGGAAGGTGGTCACTCCTGGAAGAGGAGAAAGCCAGAGAGCAGAGGTGAATTCACTAAAGACAACTGGCCTGGTTGGTGCAGATAAAGAAGAGGTTGGTGCAAGCTACAGTATACGAGGTGTGTGATGAAGTATAGTACATGCAGTATAACGCTTATTCTCTATGTATTATAGTGTCTGTGCTCATGTGTCTCTTTATAATCATAGATTCAACTCCAGAGTGAAAGGAACGCTCTCTAGAACAAACAGAAAGTTGAGTCTTTGGCTCAGTTGTGTGTTCCAACAGTAGTAGTTGAGAAGCTGGTGAGGGATCATATCCTTGTTGTTGGACCAGCAAGTGGTTAGCCAGTCTTCATGTCCTCTTAATGGCTCTCTTTATGGTGTTTTGAAAAGATCTCCTGATTCTTTCTACAAAACTGGAATCAACAGTGACAGCAAAATGTAAAATGCTGAACTACAGAGGAAAAATTCGAAATAGTAGAAATGGATTTTGTGTCCCTGACTAATGTATGTTTATTACTCCATTCTTCTTTCTGTTCCTTCTTTCCTTTGGATAACTGGCATTTGGCAGATCGTGACCCTTTGCACTCTATGATTTGTCCAAGTATTTAAATATCTTTGCTGGATAGAACTGTTTTCTGTGACTGCTTGTACACAGTAAATAAACAATGATTAAGTTAACGCTGCTTGTTGCTCTCTTTCAGCAAGCCATGCTAAGCTGATGGACTAACAGGAGCTGACAGGGGGACTATGTGTTGAGGATTGTCTCTTAAATTTTTAACTACTTGGAGCCCACTGATATTCATCTTTGGTTGTTGGTGGACGCTGCTTTAGCAATGGGAAGGAAGAAGATTCAAATAACTCGTATCGTTGATGAGAGGAACCGACAGGTGAGCGTCTTCTTCCTTTGTCTTCTTAAATAATGTCTTTAGTTTTTGCACAAAATATCTTTGCATTGTTGCTTTATGTCAGTGCTGAAATCTGCTCTGCACTTCAACTGTTGAGAACAGCTTCTAGTTTTAGCATTATTTCGTTGTTATGTTTAGTTTTCATGATATCTCATGTGTCGATGTGTGGCCCATGTGGCGCTCCTGCTCAGAGCACACTCTAAAAATGTGACGTTCACTGTGTTTATTCCAGGATCCCAAAGAGCCGCATAAAAGTAGAAGTGCCATTTTAGTCAGGTACCAGTTTCTAATAAAAAGACAAATTATGTAGATGAGCAAGTACTGATAGGTTCATTAACACTTTGGGAAAGGATCCTGCACGCAACCTTTTGCTGGTACACTTTTGTTTAAATCTAAGAAGCTCCCAGAGGTTTCTTTAAGCTATTTCACTTTTGAGAGTGTAGTGGTCACAGCTGGTGGCGAGGGCAGTAATTTGGGGTTAGCTGGGTCCGGACAGCACCCTATCATTAGCAGGGTGGGTCAGTGTTAGGGACACACAGTGGCCTTCTCTCCTCACCGTCTCCTTACGCAGCCACATTGCTGCCCACTGGAATCCCTCTCTGTCTGTCTCCTCTATATATATCACCCCCAACAGCACAACAAATACCAGCCTGTCTGGAAGGAAGGCACAGGCTCTGGAAATAGGGATGTGGCTGGAAAATAAATATCTGGGATGATGTTTATATTTGATGCTTGGTTGTCTTGGCTGAAGCATTTTTAGATAGACACTGCTTCAGTTGTGTGGCGTGCACTATCACTTGAGTCTGCCGTATATTTAGGTTCTTGTACTCTATTTTGGGAAGTTGGTCTGTGTTCTTCTTTTATCTGTCAAGTGCATAAAGTGTTTTCAGCAGTTTTTCCTCTTTTGAATGTATCAGACTATCACACATCATGCACAATATACAGCAATGACTTTGCTGTAGTGGAAAGATGCACCAGTGATAGACGATGTTTATGCAGCCACACACTCTAAAAGAGGAACAGTGTAGTTTTTGATAATCTCTTTTCACGTAAATGTATTTGCAAGTTATGCTCAAGAAATAGTATCACTTGAAACTTGTTTTCAGAGGCAACAGTTTAAAGTTAACTGACCTTGTGCCATTCGGAAACTGATTATTTAATGTTGCTGAATTTGTACGTTTGCTCACTTACAAAGAAATGAACAGTCTGTAATTTTTGTGGTTTTATTTTAATGGAGAGGGGCAGAATATTAACCAAAAATTCAGAAAGAGAACATTAAATAATAGTTATATATTGATTTGCATGTCATTGGGTGAATTAAGTATTTGATTCTCTACAACCCAGCCAGAATTCTGGCTCCCACAGATTGTAATTCTTGTTTCACATGGGCACATAGCCATTCAATCAGTCAGTTACAGGTACTCCTGATCTCATCTCATTATGTGTATATAACACACTTATATACAGAATCAGTTTCTCCATTTCCACCTATCTACCACTGTGGGATGTCAGGGACAAAACTGTAGACTGCTGGAATGGGCTACAAGACCATCAGCAAAAAGCTTGGTGAGAAGGTGAACTTCTGCTATGATTATTAAAAAATGGAAAAACAAAGTGATCATCAGTCACCCACAGTCTGAGCTCTATGCAAGATCTTGCCTCATGGGGTGAGAATAAAAATGAGAAAGTTGGTGGATCAGGGCAGAACCACACATGACAAGGTTGTTACTGATCTCAAGGCAGTCGGGACCACACTCACCAAGAACTTCATTAGTAGCACAATATGCTATAATGGATTGACGATTGCAACGTCTGCTCGCTTGAGAAGGCACGTGTACAGGCCTATCTTAAGTTTATCAGTGAACATCTAAATGATTCAGAGAAGGTTTGGGAGAAAAGTGCTGTGGTTAGATGAAACTTGAGTTTTGCATAACAGTCTTTTGCTGTGTTTGGGGAAACGCTGAGTATAACCCAAAGAACATCATCCCCACAATCAAGCATGGAAGTGGAAATGTTCTGTTTTGGGGCTGTTTTTCTGCTAAGTGTACAGGAGGGCTTCACTGCAGTGAGGGGCAGCCCGGATGTTTATTATAGCAGCCCGGATGGGAAGCAAATAAAGAAGAAAATAAAAAATGTTTATGAATGTTTGTGTGCAAATAATTTGGTCCCAGTAAATGTGTATTTGGCATTCTATACCATAAAAAAGAAAAGTCCGTCTACAGTCCATTGAGTAAAATTCTTCAAATGAGGCTCAAACCAGAGACCACATATTTACCCATCTCGGGGTTTACGATATAAATAATATTCAAACTATCTTTACAATGTCAGCTGTCGATAAATGAAAGAAAATAACATTATTTTACTGCAGATACAGTTAAATACTTCGGTAACAGTAAATAATTTTTGGGGACTTGCACTGAGATCAAAGTTAGTCTTATTTCTGCTTTGTAACTGTAGTATGTAAAGCAATGACATACTGTATATAATACCAGGATATAAAAAGGTTTCCTTACTTCGAGAATGCGTGAAACAGGAAAAGTAAAAAAGAATGTCAGAGGAGTGGATGTTTTCTACTAAACAGGTACTCTGTGAAACAGGTACTTCAGCATTATGGTAAGATCTACCAACTACTGCTGTAAAAGTGCTCAGAACAACAAGTGTAAAGGAAAGTGTAAAGAACTGAACTACAGAAATAACTATGTAAAAAAGAAATACACCTGACACTCAACATTGTCAGAAAGCTTTGAGATGTGAGTCTACAGAAGCTTCTGGAACTGAAAAGATATGAGTCAGGATCCCAGAAGCTATGACAGAAGTAAGACATACCCAGATAAATACAGATGATTCATTGCAGGGAGTGAGCTACACACCAAAAAAGGGATAAGAGCATGATCCATGTGTGACCTGTGGGTTATGTGTGGGTTTACACTGAGCTGTAAATGGTGCACTCCAAACAATATGTTTTAGCTTCATGGTCTGGAGGAATATGGAGGTGTCAAGAATGACTGTTCTACTTTATAAGCCATAGTGCAATATAATACTACAGTATGAGCTTAAAGGGGGGTTTGACTGTATTTCTGCAGAAAATGTTTATACACAGCCCTCTGTCTTACTAATAAAGATGAACACCTTGATGGTAATCATTAAGGGAGGTGAAACATTACTTAGTTTCTTTCCCCACCTACTTTTTCCATCCACTCCACTCATTCAGTAACATTCCACTAGAAACTGCAGTGTTACTGAATTAGTATTGCCAGATTATTACTGCGTTCTTTCAGAAGTGCAGAACTAGAGAACTAGAGATCTCCCACCCCTTGTCTCTTCCTGTTTGACACTTACACGCACATTTTAATTCTCTTCTCTTTTCTCTGAAAACGATCAGCCAGTGAACATAGCGGTAGAATGAGCTGACAAATGTATCACTTGTTTTGGAAGAGCTGTTTAAACACCTAAAATGAAACATTTATGTTAGTGCAAATTTGTATTATTATTGCTAACATTGCACCACACATTAACAATCTTTCACATCAGAGGCCGTGGGGAAAAGGACAGTGGAGTACCTGTTCAGAAGCCATTAGATGGACTATTTGGATTTCACTGCCTTAAAAGACAGTTTTTTTATATTATCGGGTTATGAAGACAAAACAATTTAATTGTTACTGTAAACAGGTTTTTTTGAAAGGTTTATTACATTTTCAACACACAGCACAGAGTACAAAGCAAACAGTGATTTATTACTTCAGACAGAACACTTCCAAAAATATTTTTTGGATACTGTGTAGCACTAAGTCTTAATTTTATAAATACTCTGACTTTCTTGTGAAAATTTAAGGATATGTTAGTTAAAGTAATTAAATAGAAAAAAATGGTTTGGTTCTAGAAAGAACCAACAAGTATGACCCTCTATTTGACCTGTTGTAGGTCAGCTATTCTAGGCTGATCTCTGGCTTTTGTTCTTCCAGGTGACTTTCATGAAGAGAAAGTTTGGCCTGATGAAGAAGGCCTACGAGTTGAGTGTTCTGTGTGACTGTGAAATTGCCCTCATCATCTTCAATGGCTCCAACAAGCTGTTTCAGTACGCCAGTACCGACATGGACAAAGTCCTGCTGAAGTACACAGAATACAACGAACCCCACGAGAGCAGAACCAACTCTGACATCGTAGAGGTACGTGGTAGGACGCTGTTGGTAACCTGTTACTCGTGTCACTGCTTTGACCATTGGATAGTCTGTTTGTAGAGACGTCTTTTGATGGTTCATTTGTTGAAACCTGTTATGTTGCATCACTCAGCACTCATGACCGCAGTATGCAAATACACATCACATGCTGCAGCTGATTTCTTCTGTGTTGAATTAACACAGATGAAATGGTAGCAAGAATATAATGCTGGGTTTTGCTATTTAATTTTGCACGCAAGTGCATGGATGGACTCTTGCAGCATCCATTCAGCGGATTAGGGAAACAAATGCCTGCAGTTGTGTTTTAGAAAGATGAATTCCTAGAAAGTGCAACTCCAGAGGATTTGTTTAGCTGCTGCCTTCAGTATTGTCTTCCTCTTTGTGAAATATTGAAAAATAGATTTTATATTGTTTAGGAGGTGTCATTTTATTGAACACATTAGTGCTGATCTTTATGAAGTAAAGGCCAGATGTAACACTTGAGATTCAGGAGAGACAGACAGGCATGCAGCTGTTTCTTTCTACTAGTTTACACTGGTGCATTCTGTGAGGAAACTGTTCCCCACCTGACACAAGTAAAAATGAGAATAATCCTACTTATCAGTCAAAATAAAAGACGAATTCATGTAGGTGATGCGAGACGAATAAAAGTGCTCAAGTAGTGTGCTTATTGCTGATTGAAAGAGCTGATGCTGATTACAGTACAGTAGTACAGTTACTGCATAATAGGAACTCTGAAGGTTATTAAGATTTGAAGTGGTAAAACAAAACTGTCTGAGTTCCACTGAAATGAAGGCAATAAAATAACTAAAGAGGTGATCTAATAAAGTCTCTAAACTGGTCCAAATTTTCAATATAGGGAATTAAAAAAACATGTTTTGTGAGCATCAGGAAGTACTGGTACACGTGTAAAATGTAACTCAATCCAAATAACTGTGCAGCCATAAATTCCAGTTCTGTAAACTCTACTGATGATGAATGTAGACTGTCATTGAGAATATTCATTAACTGTATGTTGGTGTATACTGGTTACTGTGTTTACTGTGGCATTAAAATAAGTGATAGTTGGACTGGTACTAAGATAGCACTTTCCTAATCTCAAAGCATTTTATTACTACACAGTCACCCATTAATACGAGCACCTTTTTCTATCCCCTAAGTCCTTTTAACCTACGATTCACACATTCATACTATGGCGGATACATCAGGGGCACCTTGGGGTTTTGTATCTTGCCCAAGAATAGCTCTCAGACTGGAAAGCCAGGGATCAAACCTGCAACCTTCCGATTAGGAGAAAGAGCAGTGGAAAGTAGTGAATGATTGTAAGCTAAAGAGTTTTGATTACAAATTCTGTCTATAGCAATACATTTCAATACACACCTGACCCTAAACCAATTCACATTGCAGAACAAATGCCTTACTAGACTTATCTACTTAGTACATTATCAATTTGTTTTCAGTGCCAGTGAAAAAGGAAATACAAAAAAAAATGATAAAACATAGGCTGGACCTCAAAAAAGATCTCTTGAGGCTGTTTGCAGTGATAAGACCCAGACATCCACCCGTTCTGCTTGGTCCCACAGCGTCATCAGTGTGGTGATGCTGAGACTTTTGAGACTGGCCCCTGAGCAGCACTGTTCTGTTTTTATGGCATTTAGTCAGTGTCCCTGCCATTAAAAATGAATGGTCATTGTGACTCATGTTGTAACTGTTTATGTAAGCTTCTAATGCGTGTTTCTCTCCGGAAGCCTGAATTTACTGTTCCCACACTCTTTCCTCACACGCTCAGTATTGTTTCCATCCCTTCAGAGGACATTGCATTGAGTAATTTTAATTTTCTTTGGTCTTAAACTAATTCAAACCATAACCACTGTCCTCCTAACCTAACTTTAGTTAGGCTTCCCAGAACCTTAATCAAGTCTTCAACTTGCAATCTTAAGGAAAGAATTGTAGCAAAGTGAAGATCAACCAAACTGTCTTCAGTTTCATCACTCTTATATGATCTCATAAAGATAGTTCCACGTGTACACACATAGCAAAGCTGTACCAAAAGCTAATTGTAAGTTACCTAAGCTTTCCAAACTAATGTATTTGCTTCCAAAATGGCTCCACTTTCCACTTACTGGAAAAGAGAGGAGCTTCGGTTTTTATGTTTGTTTCAGTAGAGTCTGGCCAAGTTTTCTGTCTTTTTTCCAGTGTGCTCTGATTTACTGTTTCACCTTCCCCGGGAAATGTAACATTGTTTTTCAAGGGGAATTAGAGGTACTGTGCTAAAAAGGAAAAGAAAACCATAAGCCAGTGCAGAATAGAAATGTGCTTGTCAACCTGGAAAGTCTCGTCAAACTCTACAATCACCGAATACTGCATGAATTTTCGATGCGGTGACAATGGTGGTGGTGGAGGCAGTTAATATGCATCATTAATGTTGCCCATAATGATTCTAAGGAATATGACCCTGTCTATTCTGCTGTTAACCACAAGCAGACACCTGTGAAAGCTCTCTAGGCTAATAGCCAACCTTGATTTGCCTGCTTTGAGCCTTTATTTGTTTATTCCCGCAAATGTCACGCAGACAGACAAGCTGGTTAAAACAAAGCTTAGAAAGAGAGAGGTGTTCTTTTACATATCGGTCAGTCTATTTGCAACATTTAGGCATGAAATTTGACTATGTGTAAAGTAGGACCCCACTGTCTACAACAGTCCTCCCATGTTTGGAAGGAGAAGTGGAAAGCTTCTTTGGATTCATTGTCGTTGTTTGATGGAATATTATGGTTGCTGATGTCTATCTCTTAAATGCACAAATAGCTCGGCTGGTTTTGACACACACAGGAAATCTGCACATGAGCAATGCTACTATAATACCAACATACTTTTTCTTCCTTTACATTGTTAGAAAGAAAGTGTAGGTAAATGTTTTGATATAAAGTTTGAATATTTCTCAGTATGTGATCATTCTTAGCAATAATTCAGATATTTCTCTTTCATATTTTAGGGCACATTTTGTGGAAAGGGTATCCATGGCATTGATTTGGATGAACTAACTGACAAGCTACATTACCAGCTTCATTGTCTTGTTGCGTTGCTAAGCATAAAGTGAAAACATAATGCCTAAGGGTATTAATAAACTTCCCCTTTTCCCCTTTTTCGAAGTCAGCTTTCCATTATTAGTGCTTTAAAAGAATAGATGAACATTTGGAGTTTAAATGAATTTAAATGGAAAGACTGATATAATTCCTACTTCTGTATGGTAACTTTTTACTATACAAAACCCAATCTTTGTTTGTTTTTGGGTTTTTTGCCAACTTTCACAGTGTCAGTAAAGCTCATGACACAATAAAAAGGAAGCCATGAAGTCCCTGCCTTATAAAAAATACTTCTTTCTTTGCATGTAGGATAAATTTGACTTTTTAAGCACATTCAAGCACCAGCATTTATTCATAAATGTCACAGAGAGTATGCAAGGGTTGGGTGCATATATCCATATGGCACAACAGCAGCAACTTCCTTAACCCTTAATAACTAGTAATTATTTCACACAGGGCTGACATCTAAAAAGTAGAAATGTCAAATATGGCAGGAGATAACCTGGTATAAATGAAAGCATATGTTATAATGTCCAAAGTTTCTGTGGTTGGATAAATTCTTACACATGGTTATAATTTAGTGTTCAGGAAATCGGGAAATTATAAACTTATAAAACAGTTTTGGCAGCAGAACAAAGTGTCGTTTTTGGCTCATAAGTCCTAATTAATCACTCGGATTACTAACTGTATACTTCATGAAAGTACAATTTCTTCAAATTCAAGTACACAGTGGCTCCTGTAAGCTATTTAAAGGACCAGTTCACTGAAATTCCAAAAACAACTGTACAAATATTCCTGGTGATAGGCCTTCTCTCCATGTACTTGGTTCTGATGGAGTTTCAAAGAAACTTTCTCTTCCATGGATCGGGTTCATTCCACAACCAGAGTAATTCTGCAAACCCCATACTCCATGCATAACAATGTGTTTGCATACACTGTTACAAGCACTAGGTTTTTGAAACGTGTCTTCGTGTGTGTAGATGAAACTGTCAACCATAAATGGAGGTGGAAGCAAAACCTGTAATGATAATGGCTTGCCAGCTAAAACAGCTACAAAGTCCTTACTGTTCAGCTACTATCACTAACAGATTACTTTTGTCATAATAATTGAGACAAGTTTTTGTCCAGCAGACTTGAGTTTCAACAACAACAGAGCAGCTGTCCAAGGTATGCAGCAGTGCAGCCCTGTCAGCCTGCAGAGCCCAGAGATGAATGAAAAGCATAACAGATAGAGAACGCTACAACACAGTAAAACCTGGCACTGTGGCAAAAAGCACAACAGCTGATTTGGTTTAGTTCTGTGTGACAGGATGCTTCATATGAAAGCAATCTTTGAAATGTAAGTGTGCCTTTCAAAGTATGTGAGCTGTGCGTTTTCTCTCTGCCAGAGATGCACTGGATCACTCCTCAAGCATTCCCATGCCTGGCCTATTCTTAGCCTATAGGGCAATCACCCGACTAGAAAAGACTCGCTCCAGAGAAAGAGGGGGCCTTATTTTATCTGTGATGTTGCCCCGAGAGCAACAAGACATCACCCTCACATGTCAAGATGCTTAGTGGTGCAGCTCGTGCCTCATGGTGGCAATGATCCAGATGCCTTTGGAGATCTACTAAAGCCTACTTTGACATTTGAGATGATAAGGACACACACACACACACTCTCATATCCTCTAACAGCCACTTTAAGATAGTGCCCAGACATGATGTAGTGGTTTGAACCAGCATCTGAGGAGATACATAGTGTATATTCTCCTCTTCTGGGGGTACTGTATCCACTGTCACATCTCTAATGAAAACTGTTTTTTAAATTTTTTTTAAGCTATCGTAACATAGTGTGTAATATTCAAAGAAAGTGTGTGGTCAGAAAATTGATAACAGCTGGCTTCCCTTCCCTTTCCTTCTCTTGCAAGGTCAAGCACAGGGCACACCTGAATCACAGAATGACTGCAGACTAATGAACTCCTGAGCGGAGCAACTAAAAAAGCTCATGTCAAGCTTGTGTCTCCTCACATCATTAATAATAATAACACATTCATTATATGCTTAATCTCATTGCTGGAATGGTACATTTTGCTCTGGTATTGTGTCACATATATTTACAAAGTACTGGGAAGACTTACAGTGTGTATACATTAGAATGCCAGTATTTTAAAGCTTTAAAGCAGCCACATAGTGGCTTTCCCTGCATCTTTTTTTGTCTGTTGTTAATGTGACACTTGGACCAGAATGGATATTAGTGTGATCATTTGATCTTAATCAGCAGCTAAGTCGAGGCTGTGTGCCAGAGCTTACTTTCACACGACAGACATTAGTCTTTGAAAGCACAGATGAATTTTTAAACAACATTCCTGGCCTTCTTGTTTACAGAGACACGTTCCAATGCTCAATATAGGTTATGTGTCACAGTCTTTTCCTTTGGTAGTCTTGCCAGAAGACAGATGTATAATATTTGCAAATGTATTTGCAAATGTCTGCACCAGACTCTTTGTATTGGACATCATTTGTTTGCTGAAAAAAATGCACAGCATGATGGTGGATAGTCAAAGGTTTGCAGCAGATCTGCAAATTTGGATGCATTTTGCGTCCTTTTTCGTTTGCTATGTATGTCAAGGCCATATTATCTGTAATTTACAGCACTTTTAAATCCCTGACGGTTACTGTGTTTGAAAGCTGTCACTTTGAATAATTACAAGTAATTGGTTATGTAACCCACATGATATACCGTAATATCATTTCCCATAATTAGACAAAATGACATAGTTGTCGAACAATAGCGTCCAACAAACAAGCAGTCAGACAGGATTAGTTAAAGCTTGTGTTGAACTGAATGGACAGAAAACATGTGCATCCTTTGTCATTTTAAACTGTTCAGCTTGAATTTACTAGAACATTGAAATGCAGCAACCAGTGGATTGTACAGGAACTGAGTGAGTGACTTTTTATGCGCTCAGCGGTTGTGGAAATAGATTTGTGTGTGTTTTTAAAGCTTTAAGTAAGTACTAGTGTCTGGGAATGCAGAGCACATGTGGTGGACTGACAGTCAGCTGGGTGGTGTGTTGCCCTGATGGTCCTTTCATTTCACGCTATGACGTGAGATGAGCAGAGATGAGGTGATGGATACCAGGGAAATTATGTAATTGTACAGGCTTGCATGATATTGGCATGATTTTTGTTTATTTATTTATTTGAGTGACTCATCTGCCAAAGGCCAGGTGCTGTAAATGACCAAATATCAGTTAATAGGTCTGTATTTCAAACTAGTCATCTAAACCCAATCATTCTAAACCAGCTTGCAGTGCAAATGCAATGCTTCACTTGATTTTATGTACAGTGGGAATTGCATATCTTCTTCTGTTTTAATGCATGACACATGTTGATGTTAAATATTTGAAATGTACCATCACTTATTAATGTGCTTATGGAGGCCTTTAATCCACTGGAGAATTACAGCATCTTTTAGCTCATCGTTTTGTTGTTACAAGGTTTATCAGTCTTGTTTTATCCCAGGCTGTAGCAGACAGGTCTTTCCAGGAAAAGAAAAATGTCTGAAGTACTCATTAAACAAGTTAGCATCAAATATGGCAAATAGGGCTGGTGACTAAGTGGTGAATTTAGTGGAGCATTAAACACATGAATATTCAGATACTGTTGTCTGTCACGTGGTTTCAAAAGTCACAAAGTCTTCACAGTAACTATGGAGGCAAATAATATTTGTCTCCACAAGGTGCTATACTGCACCAGAGGTGAGATACTGAGACATTAAAATCTCTCACCTTAGAAACTGAAGCAGAAATAGGTGTTGATGAGGTTCATAACACACTGAATATCACATCAGTATAAATAATCAGGAATGTGCTTAAATATCTTGCTTAAGACCACTTTACAGTTTAGTCTTATTCATCAGTGATTGTGCAGATTAAGTACCTTTATTCCCACAGTGATGCAGCTCAGAGATGAGGTTTGTTTTCTATGTGTGTAGACTGAGTAAGAAGCTGTGTACAGATGGTGAAATACATAAAAAAGCCTAGTGTGAAGTAAATGGACTGGTTCTTATATAGCGCTTTCCTACTTTATCTGAGCACTCAAAGCGCTTTACACAACTTGCTTCATTCACCCAGAGCCTGTACTTTTTCACTTTTACTTAAGTAAAGAAGTTGATTCAGTACTTGAACTTTTACTGGAGTAATTTTTTAACACTAGTATCTGTACTTCTTCTTAGTTACAGAGTGTCTGCACTTTTGACACCTCTGCAGCTAACAACTTGCCTGAGAAGTCTGTATAGAAATATCACTATCTATGGATACTCAAAGGTGTTCTCCATGCTCAGTGCAAAAAAAAACAAAAGGAGCCCAGCATGTTTTTGACTATAAACCTGTAAAATTGTAAATATGTTCTCAGTGTCTGAGAAGCAGCTATGTACAGTGAGCTTTACGAGACTTGAATCTGATTTCTAGTCTTCTCAGTGGTCAGTTGCCCTTCCTGATTTCAACCACATTGTACACAGGCAGCAACCAGATCCATACACATCCTGTTTTTGGTAGTACCTCAACTTTAATGTTCCACAATCAATTTATGTACTGACTATGCATACTCTTTCTCTTCTGTCTCTGCTCTCAACAATCAGATTATCAGGGGAAATGTTCATTAAAATGCATGTTTTTACTAACTTTAACATTTTACTAAAGAACCGGTGGTGAAAAGCTTTTGTTCGTTTGTTTTTTAACCAATGCTTACCAGTTTTTCCCTTTTTTTTAATGCTACTCGTTTATAACCATTTCCCCTACAGGCCCTTAACAAGAAGGAACACAGAGGCTGCGACAGCCCTGATGGTGAGGCATCCTATGTCCTGACTCCTAATACTGAAGAAAAATACAAGAAGATTAATGAGGAGTTTGACAACATGATGAAGACTCATAAAATTGTAAGTTGCATTGTTTGTTTGGTTGGTTTTTTTTGTTTGTTTTTTTTGTTTGTTTAGTGACTGTATCATGCTGGCTTTTCCCACCCACATTTTCTCTGTAGGGTCATTAATTAAGAACCTTCCAATCATATA
>VUQG01015986.1:35651-51205 GCA_015106755.1 Etia nguti | reverse complement strand
GGGTGGATCCAAATATATCATTATCTGACTGAATGTCAACAGTCACTACTAGTCCCAAATATCATCAGTCAAGCTGTAATACATTGACTCTTATCTGTGCGTTAATACAAGATGGGGCCAATCGCATGTTTAAATAAGTTATATTCTGACAGCCCCTACAGTAATTCCAGGTGTAATAGTTAATTCCTCACCATTGCTGGGAGACAGCAGTATAATCTTATCTATAAGCTCAGACAGTAAACTTAATCTAACAGGTGTGATTCATTAACCATGCAACACCGTGAGAAAAAGAACATCGAGCTGTTTTTTTTTCCCATGTCACTTTGCCTAATTAATTATCCAGGTGTTGTCACCATACTGGAAACTTTGCTGGAAACACAACTCTGAACTCTTGATGAGATCAAATCAGATTCTCCCCTGGCTTTCACCTCTTCCTGGAATGTGCCATTCGCAGTTGAATGGAATGGGTGTTGCCTTTCTTTACTGCTGGCAGGGTGAACATCACCTCATTAGAATAAGAATCACACAGACAAACCTATATAACCACAGCGCAAACTGGCATTAGAGGTACGGTGACCCATAAAATGTCACAGAGGTCAGTGAATAAGCCAGTCAGTCGAGCAGAGTTCCCCTCTTCTAGCAGTGAGAGGCGTCGCCCATTAATCCTTACAGACGTAGAGGCAGATGAAGTGAAATAAGGTCATTGTGAGATCCTGGGAGTCTTCTCCTGTCTTTGGAGAATCGAATTTCTCACAGTAGTTTATTCTAGTGTCACTGCCTGAGAGCACAGCATGATGGACACAGTCGCTCAGCCTTGAAGCAAGCAGTTTTATCAACAAAATAAAAAACAGAAACATGCATGCCGTGTGCAGGTACACAGAATCTTGTAAATGAAAGTGTCACATGGTACACTTTATACATTAAAAGGAGATGTTTGACTATGAAAAGTGTAAGAAAATGAACCCTTTTGTTTTAAATTGTTTAAAAAAATCTTCATATACAGTAAATAAATGATAAACAATGTTTTGGCACATATAGATATCATGTTTAGCAACTGTCTATGAACTCCTTTGCAGCGTATTGGTGAGTTGTTTGAGAAGATCCAGCAGGAGAGCAAAGCAAATGGACACCTGAACGGTGACCCCGGGCTCTTCTTCACCAATCTCTATGTCACACCTGTGCTCAGAAACATCAGCCTGCACCTCGACAAAGGCCAGATGCTCGCTGTGGCTGGATCCACTGGCTCAGGAAAGGTAGGATTTCAGTCAAATTAAATTCTGGTTAGAGATTCACTAGAGTCTGACCGATATGTCTGCCTGCAGATATTATCAGCTGCAGATATTGGTGTTGGTAAATAATTTTCATTTAATGGACGATAAATGCAAATTAAAGAAGAGATGGAAAAAACACCCCTCAGCCGTATTAGATGTGTTCTTGTCCATATCTGTCCTTAAGAAGCTACTGTGCAACTTGGCAGCACACGTTTAAAACAATAGTAAATGAATAATCCACAAATTGTATGAATAAGACAAGTTTATTTGTAACCTACACTGACATAATAGCTTAATATATGCTCATAAATGCCTACACATAAGAAATGCCAGTTTCCCTTGAGCAATGAAAGAAACATGCTGACTCACTCCATATTCCTTGAGTTGAGAACACTGTTAGATGAAGAAGAATAAAGTGTGACCACGTGTTCCCTGTTTCCTCCAGAGTTCCCTGCTCATGATGATTCTGGGAGAACTGGTGCCAACAGAGGGTAAAATTAGACACAGTGGTCGCATTTCCTTCTCACCACAGACTTCTTGGATTATGCCAGGGACGATTCGTGACAACATCCTGTTTGGCCTGACCTATGATGAATACCGCTACAATTCTGTTATCCAAGCCTGCCAGCTGGAAGAGGTACTTTCATTCCTTTCATTCTCTTTTTCTGCCTTTCCTTTGTGTCTTTTGTTTTGCAAACATGGAATTATATTTGTCTTGTTCCGTCATGGTGGCTGTAGCTGTTCATGCAGAATACAGATAAACTGGTACTTATTGCAAAAATACACAAAATACATGTGCAGGCACTTAGGGTGACAACCTTTTTAAAAATCCAGACTGTAGTTTATTTAAATTTGGTTCTACCGCATTGCTTTCACTGTGACCATTGTAAGGTCAGCAGTCTAAGCAGTGATGACTCGAAAGATGGATGACATCACTCCCACGTTGAGCATTATCTAGTAGTAAAGTCAGAAAAGCAAAGAAAAAGAGGATTTGTTTTACTCCTGCGTGGTTCATGCATCAGTAGCAGTGCACCCAAGTGTTTGGTTTTCTGTTGCTGTTTTTTTTTTTTTTTTAAAAAGCAGCAGGTTAATGGGTAGGGCCTGGCCAGTGCTCTGCTTATGTCTTATTTAGTGATTCACAAATACACAGAGGTGGCAGTACAGATTACTAATGCTTACGTGTGCTACTGCTATCTTGGATCATTAAGTCAGAGTTGGTGGGGCTGGGAACTCAAAAATTCTACCTTGAGACATTAAATGGAATGTCCATATGTACATGGTATTTTGGTAAACATAGCTTTTTCTTGGTGTTTTGACATGTGAAATGTGTTTTCAGCCACTGAAAAGGTGATTTTTTTCAAAAGATTTTTGAAATCTCCATTTCGGAAAACAAAGATTTTGTCTTGGAACATTAAAAGTGTGCACTTCTAATGTCAGGTTGTGTATTGTGTTGGTTTTTTTTAGGGATTAGTTAGGATTTTTCTTGTTGCTCTTGCCATTGTTCTGTCTTTTTTTGTACATCTTTTCATGTGGATGAAGATATTTTCAAAAAAGTGCTCATGTGAATGGGACTTTTTTCTTTTTTTTTAATTACAGTAGAAAATTTCAGTTTTAAAAATATTTATATGTTTGGAAGTAGCATAAGGGAGAGCCAAAATGTATCTTCAGTTTCATTCTTTTGGCCACTGCCCAGAGGTCATGGCCATCGCTGAGTGGAGATGTAGATGGACTGAGAAGTCAGCAATTTCGCTTTTACATTCAGTTCTCGCTTTGGCACAACATAAGCACAGGTCTGTCTGTGGATCAAGTGACAGACGTTTGCAAAGTTTGGATATTGTCATGATAATCCTGACATGACTACACCTTCAGGCTTGAAAACTCTGGACTCTTCCACTAAAACCGCATATGCATCAAGCTGCAGATCCAGCTATTGCCACTTGAAGTTCATAGTGAAATTACAAGCACACAAATGGCCAGAATGGGACTTCCTAAAAATGGCAGCCACAGTGGAAGCTGACTGAAGGTGCATACTATTCAGAGCTTTCTCAGAATATGGATGATAATAGATGTTGGCATGTAGCAACAACTTGACAGTGTCTTGATATTTTGATACTTTTTAACCACTAAGATAGCTTGTTACTGGTAAATAACAAGAACTGACCAAACTGCTGTTCTCAGAGGAGAAGAAGAAGTAAAATGTCAGTGAACTCGGGTGACCAGATGTCCCTCTTTATGTGGGACTGCACAGCATTTTTATTCCTTGTCCCCCCTGTTCCAAATCTTGAGACAATGTCCCAGATTTTTGGCTGATTCTGCTTAACATGCACATTTCTAAACTCTGGCTTTTACACAATGTATATCAAGTGAAGGCTTTTTAATCATAGTCAGGAGAAGGTTATCTTGTCTAACGCCAAACCCATCAGGGAAAGTTACAAGTTACCAGAAATCACAAGCTTGTTTTGTCGAATGTGAAGGAAAGTACCATAAACACCAGTATAAAGAAAATAAGGCACTATAAAAATAAAACTGAATTCAACTGTAAAATCAAGTGGCAGTATATTCTGAGAAAATGTTTTGCTTGAGTAATTTGTCAGCTTTGCACAGGGAGGGAAGTGTGTGGTGTGAGGTGACATGGTACATGTGTGTCGTCACTGGATTAAAATTGTTAGATACGGTTTAGAAAAGGTGTGCCAGTCTATGGATACATCCAACTTGAAAATTAAAAAACTCGTACAAAAAGAGAATATGGGAGTATATACAAACAATTGCACAAGACCAAGAACAAATTTGAGATGACTTTTTTTCCTTACTTTATTGAATCACCAATATATAAAAAAAAGCTTTCGCCCAGACATGCTACATGACACTCTGATAACAGTTTATTTTTAAATTAAATGTGAAAAGACTCAGACTGCCTTTCTTGTTGATGCGTCCCACACAACGCAGTGTTTGTCCACATTTAGTATGTTGAGATCTGTTCACCCTACTATAAACGGATCACAAGCTGAGTCACTGAAAGTGTGGCAGCATAACTGGAATGAAAATGTGACTAAATACTAAAAAAATCTGTTTTCAGCAGAGTAAAATCTTTGCCAGCTTTTTTTTTTTTTTTGAAGTCTTTTCTTAGTCAGTGAACTGATTCTCTCTGCTAAGCTGCCTGTGTGGAGCCACTGCAGGGCATCACGATGGTTCAGGTTTCACCAGTCCACATTTACACCAATTATGTGTCCCACAAACACAAATACTTGCATACTTGCAAACTCTATGCTTGTCTCTAACTCTGACACATGTACTCTCTCATAAAGCCTCAGTGTTGAGTGACGGACCTCCAGCAGAATAATGTCTCCTCTGTTGCTGCGGAAATCTCACATTATGTCACTGGGATGCAATACGAGCCTTTCAGCTCACAACAAGCTGGAAGGACGAGCATCATATCTGAGGCGGTGAGATTTTTTTTAAAAAAAGCACAACTTAGAAGTTGTGTACACATAAAGTATCAGTTTTACATACATACATTACTCAAAGGTTTGGTGTGATTTTACTTTCTGATTTGTTGAATATATCCATGGCATCAGCTGGAAGGAACACCAGGTAGTAGCACACACACAAAAATAACTTCCAATCAAATTTAATAAATAATGATTTCATTTTTCTGAAAGTTGTCTCAATTCCAAGCTGGAAGTTAATAAAATAAGACAGTGATATATATACTACTCCATATGGAAACGTTAACTGTCTCAGACCAGTGCAGAAGCAGCAGGACAGGTCTGACACTGAACAATAATTAAATGCACAGAGGCTGATTCCTTCTTTAACTGAAAAAGTCATTTCTAAACTGATCAGTTAGAATTTTATCATGATATATTAGCCTTGGCTAATGCAATGTGCAAAAAATAAACTACATAAAATAATAAAAAACTACTACTTTTACTGAAATCAGTGGAGAAGCTCATGCTGTGTGTGGGACCGTCATATTTATTGACTGTGAAGTCCCATCTCGTGGTGCTTCGGTAGATTTGACAAAAACACAAACATAGCTGACACACAATACACACACTCTGCCCTTATTTTGTCTTTGAGGAGATGCGTCAAATGTGTGATTTTGAGTGTTGAGACCCACTCTCTCCAGACCGAGAGGGCCTGGAGTGGTCGTCCCACTGTAAATCCATTTTTAACTGCAAGAGCTTTTTGATAGTTAAAGGTGAGGCTTTTTTCTCTTTCTAGTTGTTTTTTTCGTTCTGTTTTGTTGTTGTTGTTACTATTTAACTGCTTTATTTTGCAAAGCTGTTAAATAATTTGTTAACTTGGTCCTTTATACGCTCCTATCCGGACAGAGGAAGCTATTTAAAAGGTAGGAAGTTTGAATGATGATAAACTTGTGCTGTAACTTCATTCCTGTTGCTCTAACTGCTGCCATATGTCTACGTGACAGTGTTCATGTGCCATCTGTGGTTTGTGCTTTTTGTTTAGTTAGATTTTTGAAAATACCCATGTGAGCATATAGACAGGACCACTTTGAAAATGAGGTATAATCACTTTAAGGACTGGATCTGTTCTTTTTTTCTTTCTTCTTGGACATGTTTCATTCTGTTGTTCATTCATTCAGTGAGCAGGCATGAGGCCATCACTGCTCTGTGAAATCAATGAACTTCTTTATGGAGATTATCCACTTCATTTTTTGCCCTCTTTACATCAAGGGTGTCAAACATTTTGAGTGTCCACACTGGAGAATGAGGACGGCATCAATGGCCAGACATAAAAGATTTTTTGACAGGCTTTCATTTCTTGTAACACTTTTGTAACAGCCTGTGACTAATGAGCAAGTGACAAGTAATGTGAGTATGGGGATTTTACTAATGCCAAAGATAATAAGGGTAAATACTAAAACTTGGCCTTATGTTCTTGTATATAGCCTGTGTAGTAGGCCTGAAATTTACAGCTGAACCTTTGGGTAGGACATTTGAATAAAAAGTTAAAATAGATTTTCTAGTTTTCCAAAATCACAACACAAATGATGTTCTTTGAACACAGAGATCACCTTGCAAAGTGATGCTTGGTAAAGAAGTTCTGAGTCTTCCACCTCTTTTGAAATTGCCTGCCATGCCGTGCCGTTCTGTGTTGGCTAGCTTGTAAGCTTGCAGGTGTGTGCAGTGACTGTGCACTTGAGGATAAAAACATGGAAGTTCAGGTATTTATGTGCCATGTCTGATGTGTTATACCCACTCTCTCCTTGTTTTCCTCTCAAGGACTTCACTTTGCTACCTGAGAAAGACAAGACGTATCTCGTCGATGGAGGGGGGACCCTCAGTGGTGGTCAAAGAGCGCGTCTCTGCCTTGCCAGGTAGTTTCTGTCACACCTGAGCATCTGTCAGCAGGCGTCATTCACTCTTGTTTGTCTGTCAGCACAGACTACCTTTGCTCATTAGTTAGAACTTTTTGTTCCTGTTTTTGTATCAACATGTGTGTTTCTTCTGTAAATTCAACATCATCACTGTAGCACTTTCATAGCAACAGGTTACATAAAAGAAATATCATAAAACATTACCTACATTAAAATAATCCTCTAGGTACAGTAAATGTGTCCAGCAAAAAGAATAAATATCAGTGTACTTAATCAGAAGCTGCTCAGGATCACATATCACATATATATGTATGTGCGTTGCTGTCTGCTTTTTATGGTTTCTGTGGCTTTTACAGCCCAAGCTTTATTGCTCTTTTAAATCTCTGTGGATCAGCCAGAAACTCTCATGTTCCCATGCATTATTTATTGGTTTAGTGTGCTAACATTAATTTGCAGCCACTCCTTGATTTTTTTTTTTTTAACTTCTGCTATCAACATAGCTATTCACTGTGACTGATATATTCCAGCTTCTCTTCTTTGCCTTTCTGCATCTTTTCCTTTTTCTAATTTCGTTTCTTTGCTTTTTTGTTTTTTAAAGCAAATTGGGACATTTCCGTTACCTTCCTTGTTGTCTGTGACTTAATATGTATGTTTCTCTCTCAGGGCTGTGTATAAAGATGCAGACCTCTACCTCCTTGATGCGCCTTTCACCCACCTGGACATCGCTACAGAAAAAGAGATCTTTGAAAAGTGCGTATGATAACAGAGAGTCTTTCATGTAGAGGAGGTGGGGGTGATTAGGCTAAAAATTGACTTCAAAGTCAAGGTTAATGCTTGTTGTCTTTGAAACTCTGCTCTTTACTGTTGGGAGTCACGACTGCTTCATCACAAAGTAACATTTTCAGGAAATGTATTTCTTTCTTTTTTCTTTTTATAGAGCAAAGCGATTATGCTTGGATGGTCTTTGGTCAGCTTTCATTTTGGAAAAGCAGTCAAAATTGCTTGTAAACTTTTAGAGTAGTGAAATCCCTGAATGTATTTATATATATATACATTCATATAATGTATATATATAAATATACATTCATATAAATATCCATATCACTAACTTGAAATTTATAGTTTCTGGTCCTTATAATTTCTATTCTTTTCTGCATTTGTTTGAAAGAAATAAGCCCTTCTTTGGTCAGACTTTTTTTAATGTGCACATTTTTATCCCCACACAGCTGCATCTGTAAACTTATGGCCTCTAAGACTCGTGTCGTAGTAACCAGCAAGTTGGAGCATCTCAAACGTGCAGACAAAATCCTTCTGCTGCACAATGGGGATTGTTACTTCTATGGCACCTTTTCAGAACTGCAGGCCAAGCGTCCAGACTTCAGCTCCCTGCTTCTTGGTCTTGAGGCTTATGACAACGTCAACGCTGAGCGGCGTGGATCCATTCTCACAGAAACTCTTCGCAGGGTTTCAGTTGATGAAACCGCTAGTTTCCGTGGCCCAGAGCCAATTCGCCAGTCATTCCGACATGCACCATCTCAAAGCCATCCTCTAGGTGATGGCTACCCTGAAAAACGCAAGCAGTCACTCATCCTTAATCCTCTGGCAGCTGCCCGCAAGTTCTCCTTCATTGGGAATTCTCAACAGACTGGAAACACGACAGGGGAAGACAGGTCTGATGAACTCCCAGAGAGAAGATTCTCTGTAGTACCTGAAGATGAACAAATAGAGGAGGCACTTCCGAGGAGTAACCTGTACCATGATGAGTTTCAGCATCTCAGTGGGCAGCGGCGCCAGTCTGTCTTGGAGTTCATCACCAGTGCTCGGGGCCAAGAGCGCAGAGAGCAGATGCAGTCATCTTTCAGGAAAAAGCTCTCCATCACACCGCAGTACAATCTTGCATCGGACCTGGACATTTACTCCCGCCGCCTGTCCAAGGACAGTGTTTATGAAATTAGTGAAGATGTGGATGAAGAAGACATGGAGGTAAGGCTTTTTAACATATTATCCTGTTATGTCTCTGAAAATGATTACGTAAAAATCTGCTTTCAGCCTAATTTTAAAAATATTTTCACAAACTGTGCTATGTACCAAAATCAAGAAATTATTGCTAAGTGAGTCACATGGTTAAAAAACATCTATCCTGTTTCTTAACAGCAATGCTTTGCAGATGAACGTGACAAAAATGTCTTTGAAACTACCTCATGGAACACGTACCTGCGCTACGTAAACACCAACAGGAACTTAGTCTACGTCCTCATTTTCATCTTCATTGTCTCTGTCATTGAGGTAAAAATCACAGATTTGGGGATTTTGTGTTATTGTGTTAATTTAATTAACAGCATTTTTTTTTCTTTTCACAAATAGGTTGCTGGCTCTGTCCTCGGTATTTTTCTTATTACTGAGTAAGTCTCATGTTTCATGTTGCTTAAAACAGAAAATGCAGATTCTTTTCTTTGCCTGTGGATAGTCAGCTAGTGTGCTCTGAGCTTTCTGATCACTTTAGATAGAATTTTTATTTCGAACATGCAAATATAACTGAAATAACCAGAGAAAAGAAGAAAAAACAAAAAAAACAAAACTTAAAAAACATCAAGTTTTCATGTATATCTCTATGTCTACACAATGTATGTGCTCGAAACTTTAACTGTTTATATATGTTAACATCACTTTAAATAGTATTTACAGACCTTTCTGTAAATCACTGGTTTTTAAGTGGGGTTCAGGACCCCGTGTACACTCCCAATCTATAGCCAAGTGGACAAAGTAATTTACTGTGAATCATAAAATCGAATACTAGGGTTAAAAGTACATTTACACAAATGTGGCCCATTTATACGGTAAATGGGCTGATTCTTATATAGGGCTTTTCTACTCTCCCGAAGCACTCAAAGCGCTTTACACAACATGCCACATTCACACAAGCACTTTCTTCTATGCTGTTTTTAAGTTACTAACTAACATTCACACATATTCATGCTTTGATGGATGCATCAGAGAGCAACTTGGGGTTAGTATCTTGCCCAGGGATATTTGGCATGCAGACTGGGGGAGCCAGGGATTGAACCACCAACCTTCTGGTCAGTAGATGACCTGCTCTACCACATGTGCTACAGCCACCCAATGTATGGTGATAAAACAAGCATATTGCGTCCATTACTCCTTCGAGAAAACAACATCCAAATAGGATGTCCAAGGCTTCTAAGGGTGGTCCTTGTTTGATTTCCTTCGCTGTGCACTTTCACATGCTAATGAGTAGGTGACACATGCATGGCTGTTGCACTGCAGTGTGGTGGCTTGAGGAAATAAAAAACTAGCACATAGACATCCACATGGATCAGAAGTTCACCCTCTGACCAAATCTGTGTCAGTTGGCTCTAATTGAATTTGTGTTTAGGTCTTGTGAGTATTTCTTTTCACTTTTCTTATATTTTATTGACGACTGATTTTAAATCTGACAGTAGGTTTAAATGTACTTATTTGTTGTGTTTATTTGTTTATTTCATTGTTTATTTGTTACATGTTAATTACTAGACAAAGACAAAGCCGTCCATCTTTAGGTTACAGTGAGGGACAACGAATTAGCTCTGTTCATGTCAAATGAGTTGAAAAAAGTACTAAAAGTGTAGTTTTCTCTATCATGAACTGATTTAACTGCTTCTTTATTTAATCGTGTGAATGAGAGTAACCAAAAGTGAACGATAAAATTTTCTGTTTATTAACATCAGTAATTTACATTTAGAGGTCACAATTAGGCAGAAATCAATAAAGGTAATTTTGTGATCTATTCTATGATGAAGAATCGCTCCATGTAATATTTATTATACATTCCTCTCATCCAACAGTGAGATCTGGAGGGACGCCGCCAACCCTTCATCACCTAACTATATTGATGAGCAGCACCCCAATGCATCGTCGCCGCCTGTCCATCTCGGTGTTATTATGACACCCACCAGCGCTTATTACATCATCTACATCTTTGTAGCCCATGCGGACAGTATTCTGGCCCTGGGATTCTTCAGGGGTCTCCCTTTAGTGCATACATTACTGACTGTGTCCAAAAGACTGCATGAACAGATGCTTAGCTCTGTGCTGCGAGCCCCCATGTCTGTGCTCAACACGATAAAAACAGGTGCTTTGCTGTTTTACTTTTTGAGTAAAACAGGTTTTTACTGGTTAATGGCCTAGATGATGTCACTAATTAATGTATGATGGTACAGAATCCCTGTAGAACAAAATCTGATCATCCATGCTGAATAGTAAAGTCTTCCTTTACTACAAAACCTACACACTTTGTCTGTCCTCTTTCAGCCAGGATCGTGAACAGGTTCACCAAGGACATGGCCATCATAGATGACATGCTGCCATTGGTGCTTTTTGACCTCATACAGGTATTTATCCAGTACAGTGGATGATGATGCATAGTTTTTGAAACTGCAAAAAGTGACTGAAAACAACTGCGACAAATATTTCCTCTTTCTTCATTGTAAATTGATTAATGGGATGCAATCATGAGCAGAATAAATAAATAAATTACCCAAAAAATAAATGTGCAATTTAAGGGCAAAAAACCAAGATGGAAACAAATAAAATACAGATACAGAAAAAATATCTAGATTTTTACCCTTTACCCGCAATTTATCATTTAACTTTTTGAATCTTGCCCTGGAGAAATTGGACAATGTTTTTTTTATTCCTCTGTAAAAGTTTTACAATCATATTATAATAAATAAGAAAGCAAATCTACTAAAAACTAAATTAAAAGATGCAATGAAAATAAGAACAGGGAAAATGAAAACATCTTTTTTAAAAGAGAGAAATACTAAACAATAATAAGTCTGCTTATATCTGATATTAACATATTTTCCCAACACCAGGTGTCATTAATCGTCGCCGGCGCCATCTTCACTGTGTCCATCATAGAGCCATACATCTTCATCGCTGCTCTCCCATTGGCTTTTATCTATGTTTTCCTCAGGAAATACTTTCTACGAACTGGACAGCAACTTAAAGTCCTGGAGGCTGAAGGTGAGCATCGGAGAGTTGTTGGCCGTTAGAGGTGACAGTGCAATGTCACAAAATGTATTGAATTTCACAGCTTGATGTCATGATGGATAGGTTTAAGTGACTGCAGCAGTAAATGTAAAATGCAGAAAGGGGGAAAAAATGGAAAATTTGCTGTAGTTTAATAATACATTTAGATATCTTTCGAGATAAAGCGTCCAAAACTATGTAAGAAAAGCAAATTTCTTTGCTTCCCACACAGAGAGGCTAGAAAAAATGTGAAAAATTTTACTTCTTCATAAAGCGTAATGGTATTATTTGAATAGTTCTTATTGCTTTGTATGTGATGCACTATAAGGCATATGTCTGGGGGTTGTTCTTTAGCTCGGGCTCATGCAGACTTTAATCCTGAAGATGAGTTTTTCTTTTCTTTTTGAGGGGAGGAAAAATGGGCTCAGAAAAGAGTAGAGTAATGAAAGTGAGCAGTGAAATCTATCAGTAAAAGTGAGAACATAATAGGAAAACCAATACTGAGAACAGAGGAAGAGGGATGCTTCCTCTGAGAAGGAACCACAGTCAGTGGGCAAAGCTGGCAGATGGCTCAGTGCTTAGGGGCCAAAAGTCACTGAAACATGAAAACATGAGAGAGGAAGGGTTGAATCAGAGGACGGTGCCTCAGAAAGAGAGGAATGGTTTTCTTCCAGTTTTGAGACTTGGATAACATTCATATTTGGTTGTTTTCCTTTGAGCTCCTCACGACATCAGAAAAGATTTTTGGCTTTTGGCTTTAAAAAACAAGCCTACCTGCTAAATAATGAAAGTACTTATATTAGTGAAGATTTTCAAAGCAGTGTAATTTTAATCATTTATAATCATTACAGTCTCGTGGGGCTTACAGAGGTCAAATCTACAGAGTCTGTCTTTATTTACTACACTTTCTCTCAAAGTCAGATTCTTGTAATAAGTGGCTTGTAACAGAGAAATCCGTTTGTTGTCTTCATATTACAGTACAGTACATTTTCATCATGTACTGTATCGCTAGTGGCGGCTGTCCATCTTTAGCTTCAGCTTAATGCAGAGATGAACAGTAGATGTTGTGTTGAAAGTCATCAACAACCTCATTAAGTGCGCTTAAGTAAAAGTCACTTTCAAAACTTCTGTGTAATAGAAATGTAATGGGTTCAATATTTTATAATTAGTATATAAGATAGAGACTTATAATACAACATGATACATATAAATTGATTTTAGTTTAGTGGTCATAACTTGAAGAAGTGCCTTGATGCAAAAGGCCGGCAGAGTAGAAGAGAGAGGTTTGTACAGTCAGAGGAGGAGGAAGCTGCTGACGAAGTTGCCGCTCTGTTTTTTGGGCCTCTCTGCTCTGCCCTCGATTCTGTCACTGAATATGTGTTTCAGTGATGACGCCGAGATGTTTCCGGAGCTGCTGAGAGCTCACTGGGGTCAGAGAAATGAGCTGAGCTGGGATTTCCTCTAACCCCATCCTGGTGTTTTACCCAATGGATTCACAGGGACAAATTACAGTGGAAATCATGCTCTGTTTATATTAGTCAGACATGGCTATTGAATTTTAATCTTGAAGAAATTATCGTAACCATAAAGACATAAGATGTGCAAATAAAGTGACTTCAACTTTACAGAAGGAGTTGCTGCTAAAGTATAACTTTTCCAGGTTGATTCTTGTTTAATGCATTTATATGTATTGTAGTTTACTAGTTCAGAAATGTTACCTACCTAAAAGGTACCTAATAGTGAAATTAAATAACCTTTTAGAGTATTTTGTCAGCAGTTTTTTTAATTTGTCAGTCAGTCTAATATTTGATATGTAATGCAGGGATTGTTTTACAAAGTAAGTGCTTATACATTAAGAGTTTTAAAGTCTTTTCTTTTTTCTTTTCTTGCAGCTCGTACCCCGATCTTCTCTCATCTCATCCTCTCACTAAAGGGTTTATGGACAATTCGGGCATTTGAACGCCAGGCCTACTTTGAGACACTTTTCCACAAGGCTTTGAACACTCACACGGCCGCCTGGTTCCACTACTTGTCTGTTCTGCGGTGGTTTCTCTTCCGCTGTGACATGCTCTTCACCGTGTTCTTTACTGCTGCTGCCTTCATCGCAACAGGAAGCAACAGTGAGTGTGACTGCATGTAGACAATAAACTTTATATAAAAGAGAGAGAGCCACCATGACCTCAACTAATGTTTATGGACTCCACATTTTGAAGTGTCAATATTTAGACGAAAGGGTTCAGAGATAACATTAGAGCCAAACAAGCTTTGTTAGCAATTTGCATCTATAAACTGTGAGGGAGCAAAGCTAAGACATAGGTGCCTTTTAACTAGTAGCCCCAAATTGTAAGACTTGAAAACGTAAAAGTAAATCACCGCCAGCATTAGTTGTTAAGAAGGGGAAAAACAGCACTGGTGTGAAAACACAGGCATTTTCATGGCTAAAGTTTGGGCATTTCAGCATGGGAATCTGTCAGGACTGACCTGCTTTTGGAACCAGCCTCAAGTGGCAAGTCAGTGAACTGCATTCGAAGGGGATTGCCTGTTTGTTGCCTTTTGGTGTTGTTAGTGAAGCTTTGTTTGTGGTGCTGTACAATAGATTTCAGGATTGATAACATACATGAAGTTTACCTTAAATATTTTGGCTTTTTCACACCTGAAAGTCCAGTCAAGGTTCATATTTTTGTTGCAGCGTTTACATTTTTTCTAACAGCTTTTTTATTTGTATCTATTTTATTTTATTTTTTTTGAAGTAAGTGGTTTGAAACCTGCCAGAAAAAGTATTTAAATGAATACTACACCACATTTCAGTTTCATTCATAATAAGTCCATAATAATAAGTTGAACTTATTTGGTCTAAACCTTTATTGTCTACTCAGATCAAACACGAGGTGTAGTTTCACCTTGAGTCAATAATATGAATGCAGTTTCTTCAGTGTTTTTGGAAATCCACACAGCATACCACACCAGGGATACCACCAGAATCAAGTTACAGTTAACATCATTTAGAACTTGCCAGGAAGTTTTGCAGTTCTCGTCACTGTTGTCAAAGGACTGTCTTTCTTGACCATTTTGCTGAAGGATGACTGGTGACTGGGTGAATTCATTGGTGACAAATGTCAAAGCTTTAGAGAATATTTTTATGATTAGATTGTGGCCAGTTGATATCTTTAGATGATTATAAGCAAAGGAGCTGCTGCGTTTGAACAACCGAATGACAAGAGATCATAAAGTGAGTTTGCAATGGAGACATTACAGAATATGAGAATATTCATTGTGATTAAAAGGTGATTAGAAATTGAATTGTGTTGTGAGAACATTTTGAAAATTTCCACATGTTGGCTAGTAAGCACTTTGATATGCCCACTGAGCCTAACAGGGACAAAACCCCACTATTATCTGTAGTTTGCAGTATGTAGTTAGATGATGATAAGAAGAGAACAGTTTGGCTGTGAAAAGTCATCAGAACTGCTCAAATGCCCCAGGATAAAATGTCTTGTACAAAAAGGAGGCAAGTGTTTTCTTGGTGAATTGGAATGCAGGTATACACACACAAACCCATGGGTTGTTGCGTCATAGGATCAGTTTATATTGAGAGCACATTAATGGGTCATTACACAGCTCATTAGTTTCCAATGGAGCCAGTAGCAGTGCTCCAATACCTGAATGCGGGTCTGACATCAGAGAGAGCAGTTTTGATTGGACACTACTGATGTGTGTGTGTGTGTGTGTGTGTGTGTGTGTGTGTGTGTGTGTGTGTGTGTGTGTGTGTGTGTGTGTGCCCATGCGTGTTTTTGTACAGGGGACAAACCAGGAGAGATTGGCATTATTGTGGCCCTGGCTGTGCTTATCTGTGGGATTTTCCAATGGGCTGTCATCACCAGCATCGCTGTAGATGGGATGGTATGTGACAC